>JASTWK010000556.1:0-116821 GCA_030770225.1 Temnothorax unifasciatus
ATTCCCCTTATTTCAGAGGAGGGCAGAGAAGATTGGTGTATTTTCCGGCCTCCTGGATGTATATAATCTCTTTAACATAAATATATTGTACTTCAACGTTGCCATAAGTCTTCTAAGGTGAACATTTTAATGTTGCTACTTTAATTTTATGACGGCATTGCAATAAATTTCGTGACACATTTACAATATTGTGATTTTAACAATGTAATTTTACAAAAGCAACTGCTTGTGCTGTATAAACGAAGATAGTGTATTTAATTTGAGTTTATGGCGGCACGTATTAAAACTCCCACCCGGTATACGAAAGATCATAGGCCGTCGGCAGCCATTATTCCTGGACACAAAGACTAAGTGCAATAAATTATCATTACTCTCCTCGCTTAATCCTAAAAGCCTGCCGGAATATAGCAGAATGTCATAAGTGGAACGCTCGATCAATGCGAAATACAAAAATAAACTAATGTAGGAGACATGTTAGTCACTTTTCTAATACTATTCTCTCACTCAATATTACCCTCTTTCCCAATACATTAATTGTTCCCCGTTTTTTTATACTTACCGGGAATGCTGGTACCGAGGGCGACAAAAACAATCGCGGTGACAGAGTCCTTGATACCCAAAGTGCAACCGAAATACGAGGCAATGTCGCCGATTACCGCCGTAACAACGCCGATCCCTAGAATGCTGACGATAAAGCACAAATAACCACCGGCGATATCTGAAATTTTAAAAATGTTTCCCTTAGTTTTGCGAAAGTACAACAAAGAGATTTTTAAGACTGGATTGTCAGATAATATAAATATTGTACGCGCGTATTTTTGTTTGTATGTAAAACAGAAGAAATATAATGCATATATAAAATACATCTCGTAACAAATGGCTATAAAAAATTAATTAAAATATAACTTTAAAATTAATATTAAAATTTATTTTAATTAATGGATTAGTTATTAAAATTTTGGTGATATTTTGGGGGACTAATAGAAAAACATTGTGTAATAGTACCAAAGAGCTGTAATCACTTTGTACGATGTGCGAGATGAGCTAAATGCAAATTATGTATAAAGTGACGCTCTTCGTTCACCCAAACATGCACTACCACGTAACCACACGTTTGAGAGCTTAATTAGTCTAGTTAAAAGTCCACAATTTTTCCTCATTTATGTCCACTCTCGGGAGTAATTGTACGTGCTGCCTCAGATCGATTCAGCTTGGCTTTTACAAATCGCGAAGCATGTGACGTTAAAAGCGTTATTTTACCGTAATAGAGGCTATTTCCGATAAATAAAATTACTTGTAGAAATTAGTTTAAAACTGTCATAAATGGACATAGTTTCTATTAAAATTTTGCACGTGTACAACTCTCGTACAATTTTTAATCCAAAATTTTATATAGTGTGCATCTTGTTGTTCTGTACCTACATATTATATTTTGTTTATAAAGTAATGTATTATATTAGACTATATAAATTATGCAAGCTTTAATAAAAATTATATGTTTGCAATATATGTATGGCATATATTTGTACATGTTTTCGTATATAATTTTACAAAAGCTTTTTAATCTTGTCGTAATTCATTAATCGTAAGCTTCCTAAAAATGCAGCTTTGACACAGCTGCTCCCGATAACATCCTCAACATGGACTTATAACTTCTCGTTCATATATTTCTTATTTCTTGTGCTAATACCTATAGTCAATTGAATTCAATGATGCGGCAATCTTTTTCACAGCAGCTACTTTTTCAGATTATTTTCATTTGTATTACACTCAATTATATTCTTTTCTTCCTGTTAGATTTTACGCCACACTTTACATTGAAACTGATGTTAGGAGACTATTTTTTTCAAACTACGTGAACTCTCAATCCCCAATACATTATTATGAAAATGGAAGAGATCTCCTTTCGTAAACGTAACAATATTCTTGAAAAGAAACTGCCTTCTCACATTTGTGCGTGCAGATCTATAGAATTGTAATCACCCCTCAAGATCAAACGACGAAAGTCCTTGAGGCGGCATATAATGGTGCGGATATCTATTATCAGCTTCTAACATTCGCCGAACAATCGACCGAGATATTTGCAATTGAAACTCGCGGAACACCTTCTGTAGAAGTGTTATCAAAGACATTTAAAATTCTTTGAGAGCAGCGAGGCTGACGCAGTTCATGCTGCAAGCTGCAAGTAAAGTACTCTCTCTCTCTCTCTCTTTCTCTTTCTCTGTGAGCGCGCGCAACAAAAGGAATTTATTATTAGAAATCTGTATACGAAGATACATTTACGATGGAACGCGTAGGCGTTAATATAGCTAAAGAGTCTGCAAACACGCGGTTAGTTTTACTGTTAACACGTGGCCGATGTATATTATTGTAACACGCTTGCTATACTCCCCCTACTAAATTTGACTTGATTTATTAAAGTGTTTCGTGGTCTTTTACAAACAATTCGCTCTTATTGATTACGTTATGTAATTATTGGAAAATTGAGCGGGTTCGGAAAATTCTCTTGAAATAAACTCGCGACTAACGATTTTTAATAAAAAGCTTGAAATTATTAAAATTAATTACAAGATAATTCTTACATAAGTATAACACGGATTATTCATTCTAATCAAAAACGTAAATGAAAATATATTCTATACTAAAGAAAGATTCTGTTTTTAGTAATCTAGTTTTTCTTATTTTGTTTCTATTTTAAGTTCTCCTAATATACATAAACGTGATATTGTCTTTAGCACGAAGAAACGATTTTTTGTGAGAAAAGTTTTTCTAATTTACTTACTAATTTACTTTTACTACTTTATTTATTTTATTGAAGCAAACTTAGCACATCTGTTGTAAAAAATTTATTAATTTTTAATTTTTATTAAGGAAAAACATATTTAGTATCTCGCTACTCTGTAACAGCTATTGTCGTAAATTCTGAACAAAATTTACTTTGGAAAAGAGTATAGAAGCACAGGTCACCATAAATCACTTGGAAATTTCGTGGAAATTTTATGAGAGAGAGCAGAGAACCGCTGTACGTGTAGCGTTCTCTATCTATCCATCTGTTTGTATATGTGCGCACATTTGTCTGTATATGTATATAGGTACCTATTGTATATGCCTACATAGGATTTTCGAATATCCTGAAAAAGCCGTGAAACTGAGATATTGCGCGCTAAAACATTTATGCGTTTAGCTAAATAATTTAAAACGGCCAATTTTCGAGCAATTAAAGGAGGTTGAAAATATATTTAATAATTTCAATAAAAATATACAATCGTTAACATTTCGAGCCTTACTTGGCCTTCTTCAGAACCATAAAAAACTAAGAAAAACGCATTACAAATGTCTCATCAATTCACAATAAAAGAATCAGAGTGGCGCCTCAATTTACATTAATCACAGTAGATCTCACCCATGAATATGGACAAATAGTCAAAGTGAAGTCGGAGAGTACATCGTCGAATATTCGTCAAAATTATAATACATATAGAATCGGCTGTAGTCTTCGTTGCATAACTCATCTCATGTGTGTCCGTGAAAACCATGTAATTGAGAAACCTTCTTTGTCGCAGACCAACTTAGTGGTAACTATATAGAAATTTTTTGAAAATCCCGTAAGAAACAATGTAAAATTATATATATTGAATTTGGACTATTTTTTATAGTTCTGAAGAAGGCCAAGTAAGGCTCGAAATGTTAACGATTGTATATTTTTATTGAAATTATTAACTATATTTTAAACATCCTTTAATTGCTCGAAAATTGGCCTTTTTAAATTATGTAGCTTTTGCTTAGTCGAGCAAGATTATTTTGTTTCTGCGTTTATATACATAACTTGCAAATTAAGTTCTTGGGAATTCAACTATCATCTTCGGATTTTGCTAGCTTTTCCAGCAACATATCTCACCGCAGAAAATTGCGCTTAGTAAAATGACGCGTTCATAAATCTCGTAGCCTTGCTCATTCCATTGTAACCACATATCATGGTTGCATAATCCGTATGGTTGCATAATTCTAAATTTTGGGTCTAAACGAATTACAAAAGTAAACAGAATATTTTATGTATAATCAGCAATTATAAAGAAAAATACAATATTTTCCGCTATCATCACAAAACTTTTTATCTTAATTTTATCTTAATTCTTTTTAATACTTACAGTACTATTTCAATCGTACATGTTCTTATATTAATTCAATTATGCTTCTTTTGAAAAGATGGAATATTTACTTATTATATTCTAACTTAAGATTTGTTTTTGACGATATATCAAAAAAACTCCTCGATCGCTTCGGTAATTTCTGGTTGTCCGGAAATTAAGTTTTTTTTATAAAAGATAAAATATAGAGGAGAGGAATAGAAGTAAATACATTTCTGTGTCTTGCGCTTCTGCACGGAAGCGTTGATCTATAAGGAGGGCGGGAAAAAAAAGAAGAGAAAGATAAACAAGGTGAAATTACGTTGCTCGATACAGTAGTTTCCAGAGCTTTTGCCAGTTCAGCGGGCCTTTGCGATTGTGCTTGCTGAAATAAAGCACGTCTTCTCCTCCCTCTTTATCCTACTCTTACCATCTTTCCTCCACCATTTTCTTCCACCTGGATGGAAGCAGAGCCATGACTAAAGAGTGCAGAAGAACTCTTCCGCGTATCTCAAAAAATACAGGAAAAAGTCAAAGTAAAATTAAAGAAATAAAAGACACGAAGAAAATCCGTGAAAAATTCAAGAAATCAAATTACACAAACAATAAGAATCGACTTTCTTAAAACTCTTTTCACAAATTACAAGGAACTATACGAGTTCCTTCATTTGTTTTTATACTCAAAGATAATCAATGTTTATGTAAAACACTATATTTTCATGTTCTTCAAACTATAACTGTTAAGACAGATTGTTGGAAAACCTATTACGTTGGTTTTCAAATTTCACAATTATTTTTCGAAAGGTATCGTGTTATTGTATATCAAACGATATGTAATTAATCTTTTCGCACACGTGAATATTAAAAAATAATCTTCGTGAGACAGTCCAGGTGTGCTGCTTTCTGTTTTGCAGTTTGCACCATCATAAACGCATTTCGATCAAAATTCACTTTACCTTTCATCACGTGGCAATTTCGTTTCTATTAACGTCGTTTTCATGTAAGATTAAGACCACCATTTCCAATCACGAGCAAATTATTATTCTGAGGATGTGCTGAAAACGTCTTTTTGAATGCTGATAAAATTAATCGAATTTGTGAAATCGTTCAACACATGTTTTTATCGAAATTTTGGTCATAAGAATCGTCGATAAAAATTTTCTTGTACAATCTTTACATACACGTATAACATAATATAATCAATTTCCGAGAAAAAATCTTATTTAATAAATAATATACAAATAATATATAAGTTATTGCAGATTTTATTTTATATTGAAATTTGTTAAGAAAATATGAGACGTTTTGCAACTATTGATTACCTGCTATAATATTCTTATATAGTGGAATGATAAGAGAAGTCAAAGTATTTAAATATTAAATATCTATTTTAAAAATTTTCGATAACATAGACATCTTGTACATACAAAGAGAGCTTAGTGAGAAATGTGAAATTCTTATTTAAAACACTTTTATCTAAAATCAAAGAAATAATAATCAAGAATTTTTTTGAAATTAGAGGAAAGGCAATAAAAAATGGGATGTAATTAAAGTGGTCCGCTTCATATATGTATATATGTAAGCGATGATATTAACATCGAAGAAAAAATTGTTACTCACCTGTGGGCGGAACGAAAGCAAAGAGGACTTTCCAGAAGATGGTAAGCGAGTGCATAAGATAATCCATCGCGGATGGTGAGGAAGGTTGACCCTCTGTGTCGCCATCATCACCCCCACTGACGGTGAGCGCTTCCGTGAATTGTTCTTTCCAAGAACTTGTGCCTAAGAACGATATTTCACACAGAATTTGTACATCAGAAGAAAAGACAAAGAAACATGGCTTAGAAGAGAGAAATATTGTAATTTACGAGCAACGGATTCATTTTTTTAATCTTTAAAATCTTTAATTTTTATTGTGAATTTTTAAAAATTGACAATAACTCCTGATTAATTCTTGCAGAAATTATTTAGAATATAAAAGTTTCTGTCCTTTATGCGCAAATAAATGAAATATTCACAGTTGGTTTACAGCTTCTTCAATAAAGACTCAATACTGAATGTAATAAAAAAACAGTTTTTATAAAATAATTTTTTGCGCACATTCAAATCCACAAGCGTGACGAACAAGCGAATAAAGCGCTTTATCGAGGGTAAATGTCGAAAAATGCTTTGAGCGACTTCACAGGTCGAGTGAAAGCAGAAAATGCAGAAAGGAAAATCGGACAAAGAAAAGTGCACTATAATAGAGCTACGTGGTACTCTCTTCTCGCTGTAATCGATTTCATCTCTACACATGTATATACACAAACGTATGAAGAGAGAGAGAGAGAGAGAGAGAGAGAGAGAGAGAGAGAGAGAGAGAGAGAGAGAGAGAGAGAGAGAGAGAAAGGAAGAAAAGAGATACACAGAAAAAGAAATAGAGATAGAGATAGAAGAACACAGAGAGAGCATCAAATCGTTTTCATCTCGTTCAATTTGTGCAACAGATATCTGCCAAATAAGATATTTATAATTGAATTTTTTTAACGTTTGTAACGTTATTATATATTTATAATATTTGCAATATTTCTTACGCGTACACCAAATAATTTATCTATTAAATGTTTTGTGTATTATATGTGTTGTCACTAATAATAGCTACTTATTAAATGGGAAACGTTAAAAAGATTAGATATCACACGACAAGTGTCATTGTGAAGCTACCTTCTGTTTCTTGGTGCTTCGACCGAAGTTTTTATCGATAGCCTCTCAGAAATGTTTTTAAGAAACATAAAGTATAAGAATAATTTCTTGCCGTGAAGAAAAGGAAAAAGCCTCTGGAGCGCAAATAAAAAATAACTTATTGCTGATATAAGTATTCGTGTTTTCCATTGTTTTCTATGTTCGAAGTCAATATCTAAAGCAAATTCAATACGATCATTTTCAAGGCTTCCATTGGAAGTTTACGGTATTCGTAGTAAGAGGTAACAATTACGCCATGTCCAGGGGGTTTTATTTTTATTATTTTGTATCTGTAATTTTTATTATTAACGCATATCTGTCACATGTAAAAGTTGCGCAAGTCATACAAGTGTTTTTTTTTTATAAATTCACAAATTTTTACTCAAAAAATCTTAATTTTTCTCTGTAAAATAAAAATGAAGTATTTTATAATATATGCAAGTATAGGCGAGTAATGTAAAAATAATAATTACATTTAAAAGTATTTACATTTAATATACTGAATGTCAGGTTTATTGCAATTCAAATCGCAGCTCATGCATCTATAGCTTAATGCACATTAGAAAAAGCTGCGCGAGATATGAAGAAATATACGCGAAAGTACGCGATCCGAAACGGTTGCATAGCAAATATATGGCAAAAAGATACGTGCGCAGAAAACGCATAAATGTAAGAATCATGCACATTGCGTCGAGGGAGTCTTGAATTTCACGAGCCTCTATAATACATAACGTCGCATTCCTCAGGGTTGCATTTCTGAAGAGCTCCAATCTAGATGCTCGCGCATCCCGTGATACGCATTTTATCCTCCGTCGGGAAAGATTAGGTTGAGTTAGTTTGAGTTAGGCGCGTACTGTGTGTTCAATAATAAATTTATGGCAGTTGGTGAAGAGAGCCATGTATCTTCGATACATGCGAATAAGAAATGTATTCTTCTTGTGAAAAAGAAACAACGCGTAAGAAATTTTACTAACTATATTTTACACAATTATGAAACAGAATTTAGTCACAATTTTCGAACCGATTTTTGTCCACTGTTCCCCCCATCTCTCTCCCTCTTGCTTTTCATGTTTTAACAAAGAGCTGCCACGGACATGCATAACTACGGGATGCTCTCATTGTCAGCAATGATCATAATGAATATCATAATTATAATTATTCTTATATAATTAATATAAATAAATATATATAAATATATACGAATAATGTCTACATGACGTGGTAGTATGATAAAAAAAATAAGATGTGACCTCTCGTGAAAAACTAATTGTAAGTAAAACATGTGAACTAAATTTTTTTTATACTGATAGTTGTTTCGAAAGGAACAATTTAAGAAAAATGTCTCTGAAAATTAAATATCTTTGGATTTTTTACTGCTCGGTTATATGTATGTGTAATACTAGAGAGTCTAAAAATACTTTTTGTGTGCGCGTATGAGTGTATATATAAGCTATATATCTCATATCTTATAGCAGATGTTCCGAAAAGAGATCATATTAGGAACTCACCGAGTATTATGGAGGCATTTGCTCGCTGGACAAGCTTATCCACAGTGTTCTTGAACTCCTTAGATTCTTTAATCCTGATTTGCGCTCGAAACACCTCGCCCAGGCGCGGTCTACCCAGCAGTGCCATTTTCTCTTCCTCCGTTCTCTCCTCCGGCTGCTTCATCTCCGCCGCTGCAGCCATTCCTGCTTCCGCTGAAACCAGAAAATCGCGTCTTGCTGCTTTAATAATGTCACGGGACATGTTCCATAACAGAATAAGTAGAGAGCCGATTCATGGTCAGATAGGAACAGCGAAACAGTTTTCGTTAATTAAGAGTTTTAATTAATTCCAGTCTGACATGATAAATATGCGAGATGTACCGCTGAAAATTTCTTTATTGGATATTTTCAGATATTGAATGACCCATTTTTGCATTAGCAGAGTGCTGCATTTTTTAGCTTCAAGAAAATAATTTTAACATCGAAACGTAGATGTACCGACACAGTCTAAAGTCAGTTAAAAAATATATAGAGTTATACAAAGTTATAAAATCATAAACAGAGCATTTTATTTAGTATTTAAAAATGATTAATTATTCTTTAAAAATATTTTATTTTTTATTTTTTGCCAAAATTATTTTCTTATAATTATGATATTATTTTTAATAAAGTGCTATTATTTTTGTTTATTATATTGATATATATTACAAATTCATATACTTGTTAAATGTAATTCTATTTAGCTTCTAAAATACCTTGACTTCCATATGTATATAGGTATACTAAATTTTATATATGTATACCCATATAAAACGCGTATAGTATTAAAGACTTAATAACATTATTAGTACATATTGTTAAAGATAAACTCATGACACTCCGATCTGACTAAAGATTGATTGTGTGGAAACAATATTAGACAATTGATTGATCGATATCCTCTGTACATGTAAATCTATTTAAATAGACCTTAAACACAGACGACAAACGCGACAAACAGTCGCTTTCTCGCACAGTCGCGGCTTTACTATCGATTGGTCTCATGAATTATAGTCGCACACCTCTCTTAAGCTAATTCCGTGCCTCGTACTTCGTGTCTGACCACGCATCGACTCACATCACTTGCATTGACACTTTTCTACTAGCGCATAGTGTGAAACTAAACTCAGCCTAGAAAACATTGTTCTATGCGGCTGCATACAAATGTCGAGATATAAATATTAATTTCGTCATTCTTATTCTTATATAGTTAGTACAGTAGTTAGTTTCGACAAAAATATTTTGAGCCGTATTAATCAACTATCTGAAGAAACGTTAACATGTAAAGAACGATAACAGCTATGTAAAGGCTCTATAATTAAAAAAAGTAAAACTTGATACGGGCAATAAGAGCCAAGCGAAACGTTTAATCGCTAAAATTTATTATAAAATACATGTTAAAATTACGAACGATATATTAAGTAATCCAAATATTATTTATGTAACGATAAAAAGTTCGGCAATGTGATGTATACTGAAGATTTTGTACAAAATAAGTCTGATGTGCTATCAACGCATAAATAATACTCGATAACCACATTTATCTCCGTCATCGAGGGATGATCGATACTTTGCACCGGATGGTTCGATCGATGATGAATGACGCATTTATTGTCGATATCTTCTGTCCACAACCGTGATAGTATATGATCGTATTTCATCGCAAAAATAAAAGAAAGTAGGAATAAATCCGGGATATGTGCCAAAATAAAAGACAGCCACGAGAAATAAAAGAATAAATAAAAGTTAGAGAGATAGAGAAAAAAAGTATTATTATTATTAGAGAAAATTATATATAATTGTACAGAGTTTTCATTAAAATGGGAAATTTTAATGAGAGATATATATAATTTCTTCAAAAAATAACAAAATTCTATAGAAAAAAATTTATTTTATACTGTGTATATACAGTTTATACATATATTTCTGTTTTAAAAATCTCTTGCAAAAAAAAGTCTATAGACTATTTTTACACTTTCCAATATAAGAAATCAATTAGCGGGCAAACTTGTTCTTTAAACGATCAGTTGTGCCCCAAACACAGCAGGAAAGTTAAAATATCTTTATTAGAAAAATGTATTATTTTTTAATCGCTTATCTACTTCAAATTTTCATTTCAAGAAACATCCTTTTGTAAGCAGATATAAATTTGTTTGCCTTTTACTGTATTCTAGTATTACTCTATAAAAGCATCATATCTTATAGCTCATATCTCGACTAAAACCCGGTGAGTTAGCTTTCCGCATTGGCAAATTCAATTTCGCTCGACTTTTCCTTGATTCAGGATCGATGTATCCTCCGTTATCTCAGTAATACCCTCCTAAACTTTGCGTCTCGCGAAAGATATTTTGTCAGATCACTATTGCGTTACTAATTTTAACATTAAGTATAACGATGAAAAAAAGTATTTGATGTTTTATAATATGTAATTATAAAAAGCTTTTGATATTTTACTGGATAAGCGGAAAATAATCTTTTACAATAAAATGTAGTTTGAAATATAAAGTAAAATAATAAACATTATTTAATAATGTCAGGTTAATTATTATTTAATAATAATAATAATAATGATAATAATAATAATAAAGTAATAATATTATATTATGTAATAAAATCGCATTTATCACATTTGCAGCATATTATTGGCGTTTGCAAAATACAATAATAATTAATCTTTGTTGGGGTACAATTTCATAATTGTATCCGTATCCGTATTTTCAACGTAAACTATATTTGTTGTTTACCACTTTTTGTTTTTATGATCTGTATTCACATTTCACTTGTGTGAAAATCCCCAGCTATATCGATCTGAAAGTGTTCTGAATGCTTCCAACCTTTACAAAAATCGGAAAAGAGACTTTTCCGGAACTTTACGTAGCTATGTACATCTCAAAACTCAGTTAAAATAAGGCCGAAATCAATTAACACTGTGAGATTTATAGCATACTCGAAAATAAAATCTTTGGAAGAGTATTCTGTTATAATTATTCAACGTATATAATTAAATAAATAATAATAAAAATATTATATAGGATTTAATGATATGGTATTTTTTTATCCTATTCTTTTAAAATTAATGGATTTTAATGCCCTTGATACGTGTAAAAGATGCAGCGAGTTAATCAAATTTGATCTAAATTTACCCCTCAAAGCCATCGGTGTAATACGTCGTCGAACTTGAAACTTATCGAACGCGAATGATTCGAACAAAAGATGCGGGAATACAATTTATCAGGGAAGATGAAGAGGGCAAGGGATTAGCAATGGTAGATTATTCCTGTCCCAGACATGGATAAGATCAATGAACGATCGGTCGATGAACGCCAGATGCAGTCGGGGGTGCAATTTATTGCCCTCGAAATACGTCTTTCGTTGAAAAAGCCGGCGCGCGTATAAAATTTGCGGTAAAGGGAATGTAATTCGCCACGGGAATTATTCCGCATTGTACAAACTTTCTAGCACATTTCCCGGTATTGCTTCCTTCGCTCGAATGTAATAACGCATTGCGACGCATTTTAAGTGAGTTTCGTCACAATGTGAGTTAGCCCAACACAGAAATACTTTACGCGCTCGCATTTTTACGCAAATATAAATTTTTTATTAACTCTACGTGCTAAGTTCACTTTTCATATAAAAAGATAAAACGATTTCAGTTTTAAATTTTATTTTATACTTAATGTTGAATGAGTTGGAAAATCTCTTTTTTAGTTTTCTTGAGACTAACAATAAAACACGTATGATACACCTTTTATTTTCTATCTGTTACGAACTTCAAAAGCTTATTTGAGCTACTTAGAGTAAATAATCTTAAAATAAAAGAAAGCACGAGATACTTACGAGAAAAAACTGTTCCATTTTTTTATTGGGTAAACTTCGCAATCGAAAAATTTCTAGCTGCAGCAGCAGAACTGGAACGCGGTGATTGAATACAAGCGTTGATAACTAAATATGGTCCTGGCTTTTCCATTAGAATATTTTAAACTTGATTGGTAGCGGCGAGTCAGAAATAAATGGCGGCGGAAAACCTCGTCTCATTTCGCAAGGTTTTTTTAACGGTAGTGGAATTTTTACGAGCGCTCCTCGATCAAAACGTCGAAATTATCGGAAAACATAAGAAATGGCAGGACGAGAGCAAACTATAAATTCAGTATATGGATACGGTAAAATCTTTTTCAAATTTTTAAAAAACTTCAGAAATCTATTTGTCAGAAATAAACACATTATTCAAGTTAAAAGATTTTTATTTATTTATTTTTTTTTTGGAAAAAATTAAAGATTGATTTTAAACTATTATAACTGCCTAGTTAAAAAATTATACAAAAAAACTTAAAGGTACTTACTATATTAGAATATCAACACGATGTTATCTCGCGTGCAGCAAACAGCGAGGCAAATCGGTATATTTATACGCGAGCCGTCAAGTTGAAAGTACTTTAGATTATCGTATCTCTCAGTCACAGCAATTGAGTTTCACTAACAGGTTTAATCGATAGCTATAATACCGATTATCTAACGAACATGCTTTTAATATTATTCTACGTTTTATGAATGGAGCGCAATGCAATATGGCAGTTAACATTCAAGAATTTAAAGCGACAAGCGTTGCTTCAGCATAGCTCTAAATGTTTGAATATTTTAATTGCAGAAATTATATACCTATAGTTATTCGAAATGAGATAAATCTTCGCTAATTCTTTTTTCCGTTTTAAATATTTAATTAGTACTTCACCTACACGGATTTGCGTATAATTAATTAATTAGCAAAAATATTACTCCACAGTTGTTTGGTTGAAAAGGGTATAAGTTAATGTATGTATATATACGCGAGCTTACTCAGGGTCATGACCACGCGAGGGTCATGACATATCGAAATAAAAATCATTTCAATCAAAGCTAGGTTCTAGAGGTATATTCTTTACATATACTTTTCGTACTTTTAATTTCTTTATCAATTTTTTTTATTTATTTTCATTTAATATGTCTAATATATTTTTCTTTTTAAGATAATTCTTTGAATTGACAACGTACAGATTGTATGACAAATGTATAGATATTTATCATTTCCACAAAACTTTTAATTTTATTATGTACAATTGCAGAGAGGAGAAATTTTTTAATAAATTAAATATGCCACGTTGCTATATCAAGATTCAAAGCGAAACTCAGGGAAACTGCAGTACGCGGCGATTTTTAACCGAGTGGTTGAGCACGTATATAGGTCGATGTAGCAGCTGAAATTACTCTTGGTACTGCAAGAGTAAAATAAATCGATCGAGAGATGGATGGGGTTAGCAATGGAGGTGCTTAATGCGAGACTGAGTTTATCATGGATCACCCGAACGACCACTGCAATTGGGGGGATGGCCCAGAAGTTAAGAAAGTTCCATGGTGAAGAAGTTAAGAGATGACGCAATATTTTTATCAATCTATCAATGGAATATTAATAAAGGGTCTATATTAAACGCGTGATTAGCTTCGAGCATAAAGCGATCGAGAACCGCGCTTTTACTCGCGCTTTTACTCTCGCTTTTAGAAATATCGCATCGTTTAATTATTCCCGTTTTCTACCGCGCGCTGTCGATAGAAATTTTATTTAAACATAATTTATACTTCATGGAAAACTTGCACCGCGCTTGAAAATTCTCAGAAGTAAAATTAGAAGTAAAATTACGAGAACTTTTTCAATTATTAAAGAATATATAAAATCCTTGATATTTTAGATCTGTAATTCTATCTTCTAGTACACTTTTTCTGCCGCGTATGAAGTTAATTTGCAACTTGTTACAGTATTTAAACTATTTCCTGAAGTTAAATTATTATTGCTTAAGTTATATTCAGAATTTTAACGTTAATTAATTAATGTTTGTTGCTTTTTCTTTTATTCTTTACTAATTAATTTACTAGTTACTAATTAATTATTATTATAGTTATAAGTTTGTAATTTATATACTTTATATACCTATAATTATCGCTCGTACTTTTGAATATTTTCTGTAATTAAATGTATATACAAGTTAAGATGTATTTCCAGTTTGGAATGTTTTAGAATACTGTATTATTTGTTTTAACTTCATTTGATTATTTCCTTCATTTTTATTTGTATTATTTCTATTTTATTTCTATTATCACATTTTTTTTAATTGATTTTT
Source organism: Temnothorax unifasciatus (assembly GCA_030770225.1). Lineage (NCBI taxonomy): Eukaryota > Metazoa > Arthropoda > Insecta > Hymenoptera > Formicidae > Temnothorax > Temnothorax unifasciatus. The sequence goes on from JASTWK010000556.1 coordinate 14,524, forward strand.
TTCATCAGAGACAATTGTTGCATAAATGCATCACTTATTCGCCAATACTTTGTCGACCTGTTCGCCGTCAAAGTTCGCTCGGCTTTAGCCCGGGAATCCATTTTTAGAAGCAACGTATGGCGCTTTGCGGCCAACGTAACTTACGTCGCGGTAAGGTTACTTTTAAGTAGTAAATTAGACGCGTTATTTCGAGACCAGTCAGCAGAAATTCAACGAGCAACTGATTAAAAGTTTATAGTAAATTTATAGTAAATTTGACCAGGTCCTTGTTACCTTGTTACTGCCGTTGTTATCGTCAGGACTTCAAAAACAAACAAAAAACATTTTCCGACTAAAGGCTATAACACACAAAATGCATAGCCTAGCATAAGCATAGTAAAAGACCGCTAAACCAATGCTCAAACTATCCAGTATAAAATCACCATATTAATTTACATAAGATGCTCATTGATCCAGCGGTCTTATGCTATACGCTTGCTACGCTATGCATTTCGTGTGTCCAGGGTTCTTATATAAGTAGAAAATAACGATGGAAACGATTCAGCTTTTCTTAAATTATTTAAAAAATTAAAAGAAATTTTTTCATCCGAGAAAAATTTTGCAACTTATCGCGAAACTGGAAATAAACTATTTTACTTATTATTAAAGTAACAGCCACAGTTGATATAATGAGATAAAAAAGACTTTAATATAAACATAAGATCCAAAACTTTCATGACCTGGAGAGATTAATTAATTTCTTAATTAAAAGCAAACAGCCGTGGGTTAATTAGGTGCCACGCAAAAAACGTAACAAATCACCAGGATTTCATACTCATTTCTATTCCTCTTAAATAGACAAAATATGCATTTAAACAACAAAATCTAACTTTATATATTTATACATTAACAAAAAAATGCATCCCTTACAGGCAAAATAATTTTGTATTTATACTTGTTCTCTTCTCACAGTCGCGCGAATCTCAATGTATTATTTAAATAAAGTAACTTTATTAACTTACTCGAATTTCTGAAATAATTAATTCTACATGAAATTAAACGAAACTATATTAGAAGGTAAAATCGTTAAGAATAAAAATATTTTTTTTACATGAACTTTATCATACAAATCGTAATATGATTTTATACATATAATGTGTTATGTATTTCGTAATAATGTGGGAATTTTATTATTTATTATAGAAGTGTTGTTGACAAATAGGCTAAGATTCAGATATCGCTTATTGTGTCTTTTCAATAAGATGACAGAATTGAAACTGAATTTCCGATGGAAGTTGTATTTTAATTCGCATGAGTAAGGATCAATTCCTCGCGCTTATCCAAGTTCGTTAGCACGAATAATATAGCCAGTCACGGATGAGAGGATATTTCATTATGATAGAAGTTATTTTCCTCTACTTATCAAGTCGGAGGAAAATTGGCACGTGACGACAGGTCACGTTTACTTTGTTCTTATCAGCGTTTAACATTTATGCGACTTTATCATTCATTTTTTTAAATTAAACTTACGAGTGAAAACTATTTCCTAATATAAAATCTCCATTGCCAATTCTGCTTAGTGACTAATTTTTCGTTCATATGATATCACATTATTTTTATTTAAATATGTAACTGTTGCCAGCACAGTTTTCACGGAAACTTATGCTCAAAATGATTATTTATCAGTGAATATCACATAATTTTCTAATCTCGAGTGTTATTTATTTCAATCCACGCTTGTTGCTTTCGACGTGTTTTTATGATAGTAACCATTCATTTCGGTTTTATATCAGTTGCGCCTTGTGACAGTACAAATCATGAATAAATACAGCGAAGACTTATAAATAAAAATGAGAAATGTAAAATAATAAATAAAAATTGTAAATAAAATTTACAAAAATAAAAATCATAAATAAACATCATGAAATTTTATCGCATAAATCATAAATGTAAAATAGCAAAAATTTATCGTAAAATATTATAAATAAAAATGACATATATGTTTAATAAAATAAATAAAAATTATAAAACTTTATAAGTAAATGTAAACTAATTTTTTATTACAGGAATTACGATTGAAAATTATGAAGCTCTAATTCTTTCTATACATTTTATTATAATAATCGATCATCAATATTGCATATAATTCATATAACTGGATTTTGGTAATAAATGCATGTTGCTTAATAAGAGTATCTACTTGATTCAGTTAAATAAATAAATGCATGTTATTATCATTCATCAGACTTAATTTATTATTAATTATTCATTATTATGTCATCATCATTTATCAGTCACTTAAAAATGATATAATCATATATGCGCTCTCGCATTCACAAGAACGCACACATAATACGCCGCTTATCGATTCTTTTTGTTTACGAGCGATTAAATTGCATAGTTAATTATATAAATTAAATGACTTATTTATCTTTTTCTCTCTTTCTTTTTTTAAATATATATTATAGAGAAATTTAACCGCTATATAAACGCACTGTTCTCAGTAATGTATTTGGTTATAGAAGATAACTGTAGGAAACAGAATCGAATACACGTACAGGCGTAAAACTGTGTTAGCAATCAGTGTGTGTTATCTTTTATACGCTACGTTCATTCACAGCGCGTTATTATCTAGGTTATACATGATTAATCACAATGAATGAACATTGCCTTATCAATTAAATCGTCATAGATATACATGTATACATAAGAATCTCTCATCGCTAAATATTATGTTTTCAAATAGACTCAATATCTTATTCCAATTAATAATAACCTATTACCTTTTATTTACATTTTACATACGCGTGCATTATTTTTCTTTTATATTTACGCGTTGCGTATTTATGTGCTTTACTCATGTTTGTTTAATCATTATTTTCTTAATACTATGATATTAAGAAAAATAATAGTTAATTAAGAAATTTTCTGAAAGTTTGGTTTTTCAAATTGCCAACTTGCTATATTACGACATTTTAATAGCAAATATAAAATCGTGAATCGTGCGTTCGCAGAATTTCACGCAGTGATATCTAGGTGATCGTTAGTATATATGTATATGATACGATGAGCTGATCGGTCATTAAATAGACATTAACGTTCGTCTAACGCGTAAACACGCGTTTTATAAGCAATACCGCATTCTTGATTGCATCTTAATGGCCCATAAGTAAATTACGCCTTGTATGATACCGCAATACAATCGTAATGGCGTTACCGTTACACAGAAAGTAAACTTTTGCATATTGCGATGTGACAAGTACTCGCACAGGAAACAACTTCTGATCTGCTATAGCAAAACATTTCACGTCCATATTTAATGGTCGCCCTGAATTATCGTCGCGTTCGCAGAAACATCTTGAGACAGGTGTTTTAAAATTTTAAAATAACCTCGATAAAAACGGAGTGTCCAATTTGTATTCTTTAATCATGCGTTAAAGCGTATAAGAAAGTATAATGTAAGCATATATTTTGTACAACTTTTGTGCAAACGCGAATTATACACCACGAGCAATTAAAAGAGGAAAATAGCGGTTATAAACAAGTTTTTAAATTCGAGAGAGCGATTTATATGGAAGGGAGAAATATAATCACCTGCGGGGCTTAATACAGGATATCCTGACCATAAAACGCAGCACGTTACACAATGGATGGAGTTCAGAAAATAAATGAAATTGCAACACCGGCCGAACGAGACGTGAGCTCTGGGCGTATATTATTGGAAATGTAATAATGGGGTCGTCCGTAAGTTCGTTGCCTCTCTATTCTTATCAACAAGAACGCAATATATATTGTAGAATGTAGATAATAATCCACGTGTGATGAATAATGACATATTTGAAAGAATTGTAAAAAAAAACAGTTAATTAAAATTAATAAAGTTAATAACAAAATTATATGCACAGAGATAATAAAATTAATTAATATTTATTTGATAAAAAAGACAATTGTGTTTAAAGAAAATATGAAATCACATTTTGTCAATCTTTTTAAAATACAAGATAAAAATAAATTAATAGTTAACATCGATCATTATTATATTTGAATCATTACTGTCATTATATCATTATATTATCCTTTCGTTGTTATTATTACTGTTCTTCTTGTGTTTTTTGCTTTATTATATTTATATTTTATTATTATATTAATGTTTTATATTATCTATCGTAAAATGGGAAAAAGATTAATTTATATTCTAATTGTTATAATTCCAAGAGCAGAATAACAAAAACTGAACAAGTCGTATCTTATAATAATTGAAGTGAAGCCTAAGAACAAAAAAAAATAGAAAGTATCAAATTAGCTAATCCTTGTCGTTTGCCGTCTGACATACATTTTGTGTCAAATACACGTTACAACTAGTTACACAATTCTGGTCGTCGCGTCTAGTTTGTGATTGACGTCAGACTGTATTTAAAGTTCTATATAGAATCGACATAGAGCTAGATCAGTCACGCGATATTCGTCGTAGATTTTCCTGACTCATACGGGCCGCAAGGGACCATGGATCCCATTACAATGTTCAAAGTTTCCTTCTCTCGCTCTTTTTCTTCTAACCTCGTTTATTCGCCGCCGCGGTTACTCAACATTACTAATCGGAATTTCTGATGTCGTCTAATATATTATGAATAATCTGATTCATCCGTCATACAATATCAAAATCAAGAATATCAAATTTATATGTGTGTCTTGCAGTTTGATAACAAAAAATATAACATATATGCAAACTTACATTATATCTAAAAATTCTTGAAAAATTGACGTGATAAACAAGCAAGTTAATATGATTCTTATATTTATAAAGAGAATTAAATAAAAATGGAAGTTACAGCTTTATATATGCCGAACATTATCGTCATCGTTTTTGCGTCAAATATTCCAAAATGTACACAATTGCGAAAAACCAGAAATTCAGCTGCTTGTAAAAGTGATCGTCGAAAGCGAGCGACGAAAGGAAGGAAATGAAACTTGCGCTCTTGTCACGGTGGCTCAAAATCCTCGCATTAGCTTGCATCAAATTGCACGTGAATATGGCATTAGTCAGAGCGGTGTAATCCGTGTCCTTCACCGCCGTAAATTCCATCCGTATCATTTTCAGCCTCTGCACCGAGAACTGAATAGCACAATCAGCACAGATTTTATAAATCGGGTTGGATTTTGAGCTCAACATTTCAAAGTGACAATTTATTTTTTTTTATTCAGTATTATTTTCTGCTAAACATTTACGAACTGTGGGATCGTTTTTATATGTGCACCTTTCATCAAACAATCCAGCATTATTTCCAGCAGATTCAGCACGAAAGGCATTGAACAGTGAATGTACGAGATTATTGGCGATAGAATTATTGTTCTTTATTTCATCGACGAAAATCTGAATGGCAATATATGTATAGTAGATTTATTCGAGAAACGATTGTGCTGCAATAGTGCAAGATTTACTTTTAACTACAGGACAAATAGCGCGATATTAGTATGATGGATATAGTTTTCACTGGTGCCAGAAATGAGCTGAACGTAAGATTTCTAGATCGCTTTTCTCCTAACTGTTAACTGTTGCCCTAAGCCCTTTACGCGGCGTATAACTCGTATCAAGACGTGGGCTTCAGATGCGTTTATATGCATCTCCGAGAAGACGCAAACGGAGTCGGTGGTTGGTGAACTTCGTCAGTCTGGTTTATAATTGGCGTCAGACGGTATTTACCGTTTTATACTCGGCATTACGCGCGACGCTACGAGATAATTTTAAATTTTCGGCGACGCGTTACTGCGCCGATGCGGTGCGAGTGCGAGTGCACGTGCCAAACGCATTTGCATTATTTCACGCATTGTAGCCCGGAAATTTCGAACGCTTGTAATGAGAGTATAACATAATATAAATTGCCATATAATATAGTGTTTTGCATGTGAGACACATGAATACTTGTATTCAACACAATATTAATATTTGCATGTTTACACAGATATTATTAATACCGCTGTGTATATACATCTTGTTTCAGTTACAAAAGATATATATAATATTTTGTATTAATAACGTATATTAATATTTAAAATAAATATTTTAAAATATAAAGAACGTACAGTTTGAATTAAATTATAATTTTGTTAAAAATAATTTAATTTAAATTTTTGAAACAAGAATATCACACTACGTTATACTATAAAATTCTGTGTTAAAGTTTATATAAAAATGTAATTTTGAAAATTTTAGTTTGATTATAAAAATATATTGAATTAAGAAACTTGAATTAATTTATATGTGGTACATATTTATTAAGTAAATGATCCGATTTTAATATTAAATCTTGAGAATTTTATTATCCGTGGTGTATCAAATATAAATTATTTATATCAAACGTACACATATTTTTGTAATTAAAGTGCAGAACTGTGACAGACACGTGTTCTAACCGTCTGCTCACGATCCTTGAATCGATGCAGAAATAAGTGCAAACGTGTAGGCACGTGCCTAATAATAGTGCAAGCTAATATGCGATAGTAATGCAGATCATCTGGGTTATATTTTTACGACTTTTCTCTTCCATTTATTAATTCTATCACTTAACATTTACTAGCTTGCAAAATAGTTTATTTTACCAACATCTAAGTGATTCTAAACAGGAATATTTGACGCAGAATTTCGCGCAAATGTCATAACATTATCGCGTCAGAGAAACGCATGTTTAAGCTGTGATGAAAATTTTTTAAAAATAGATTCTCTTATATCATTACAACATTTGTTATTATTTTATAATTATTATAGTTTGCAGTTGCTTTATATTTTACACATTCACTGTGGTCCATTGTGTGATCTTGAATAACTTTATTTATTAGTTACGAGGTTATCTGAAAGTTTTAGGAATATCATAAAATTTGGAGAAACTTTACCCCCAAAACTTGATACTTTAGATTATTGTGTTTTATTAAATATTTCACTATTGACACATTCAATAAAAAAACTTTTGTACTAAGATTGTCCTCTAAATTCGTTTAAACGAGTATCGAAAAAAGGACATCGAAGACGAGCTTTCTTCAAATTTTATAGTGTTTGCAAAACTTTTCGCATAATCTTTTGTCATAAACAGTAAATAAAGTCAGGAATGCCGTAAAAAACCATTAATTATTCGCATTATATTTAGCAGGGTTTCATGATCTCTATCACGCAAACTATTAACGTCCTGCAAGATTCATTTTAAGCACCCTCAACCACTTCTAGAAACGCTAATCGACTTCCCTTTCATTGAACTCTTAAATTATTAGTTGAATAATTAGCTCGATCATGAAAAGAAGAAGAGAAAAGAAAGAAAGAATAAAGAAAGAGTATTTTTCAACATGCAAAATTAAATACCGTCGAGAAAAATGCATTCGCTTATTCTAATTCCATTATTCTTATTCTGATTTCAACACGCTACCCAAATGGTTTTAAAAATAAGTGTAAAAATAGAAAACTACATAAAATATTACAAAAATGTGTGATAATTCTATAACAAGTTAAAAGTGTGGATTTAGTTTAATTGTAAGACAAATGCTACAAAAAGATGTAGGCTATTTTATATTATTATATATTATACAATTTTCAAAAAATCGTTAGTATATTTAGTATTTTATTCGACATATTCGATAACATAACGATTATTTTACTACTAAAAGATAATCGATTTCAAGAATACTTAGGAATCGAGTTATTGGTTCTTTGCTACTACTCAAGTATATCGTGAACACCTCTAGATATGCATCGATCCGGGAGACACCGACATGATTTTGGCAAGCTCCGCTGGTATTTATAGATAGATACGCGAAAATTTAGTATCTCCAAGCGAGAGAAGCGTGTAGACTCTCGACGCGCATTTAAAGGGTACGATATTGCTTAAAGTTTTAAAGATGCATTCTTTTAGCTAGTATGCAAGTTATTATGAATTTATAATATTATAATTTTAAAAATCATGTTGTACATTTTTTTTAACTATTAATTAAATAGAATGTTAAAAAAAGGGATTTAGCTTAGATGGCAATAATTAAATAAATAAAAAATGTTTAATATTATTATAAATTAAAAAATAACATCTTAAAAATAGAATATATTTTCAACTTTGGTACTACAAGCAATTTTTATCATAAAACCACAGCCTTTTTGCATAAATTGCACAAATAAATTGCTCTCGTCGTTTTTACATTTAAAATGATGAAAGTAAGATTATTTAAAAGTAAAAATAAGAAATATTCAAACTTTATATTATATATAATCTACAAATAAACAGTAAGTGATAGGACTAATTACTAATAAAGAAAATTTAATGCCTTCATTATACACATATATTATTATATCGATAGCGACTGTAAAAATATAAAAAGATATACAATGCTAAAAAAATGAAAAATTAATATTAATTCCTTCAGTAACTTAAATTATCTCAACTTGCTTTATCAAATGAAACATCGTACTCTTATTTATGGATTAGCCGCTGTTGAGACAAATTTAATGATATATGTATTTAATGCAAGATTATTGAAGATGCTTCAAACGGAGAACTCTCTGCCTGCAAAACGATTGCGAATAGCGCCTGCAATTCACTTATGTCGCATTGTCTACAATCTCAATTGTCGACAGTCTCAATTGCCCACAAGCGATAGCCTATCAAGCATCACTGCACAAAAATAGAAATGGACAAAAGTCGATTAATCAATGTCCAATGCTTCTTTGTCAAGGAACTAATTAGTTTCCCGATGGAGACCTTTTTTTGATTCAATTAATCTCTATATCGATCTTTTTTATTCGTTGCTATTAAGTTCTGTTAGCAGGCTTTATTGAATGTGTGGCAAATACATAAATTTATTGTTTTACCGTAGAGCGTAGACTAAGACATATGTCTTTCTTATTAATTAAAAATAAATTTCCTATTCTTAATTCATTTTATTTGATTCCTTGTTCCTTATTACCGTTCATTGTATCTGAGCCCTCAGAGTGACCTCGACCGATTAACTTAACTCCGATTAACTTAATTGACGGTCATCTTGTCCAGAAATATCTTATATAGTACTTTGTTATCGTAGATGGAATTATTAATTTCTCTCGTAATTTGACATGCAAAGGGAAAGATTAGATTAAGAATGATGAATTACATAGCTAGAAATTTTGTTGTGAGCACTTGCGCTTGTTGACTTAACCGTTCATTAATCAAACCTCGATCAAAGTTATTCTTAAATTTTATTTATGTTTGGTATTAAATAGCTATAAAAAAAGAGATCACAAATCGATCATTATTGATATCACTGAGATATTATCGATTATGAAAAATCAATTGCTTGAACGTTGATTTTTTAATATCGTTTTTAATATCCACCTACGCAAAGTAATAATTTCAGATAACGATGCGTGTGTTTGCAGTTTCGTGCAAATTGCACTGCACACGTGACCTTACTTCACACATACACATGTACAATATATAGCCATGTCGCACGCACATGCGATGTGTACACAATCACTTTGCACACATAAAATAAGAAAATTATGTTGATTGTACATGTGTTATTCTTAACGTTGGTAAAATAATTATTTTAGGCGCTTTGCAGAAGTAAACACTTTTGTTTACGCATACTGCGAAAATTATTTCAGAGTCTTTGCACACTTTTTCGTTCGTGCAAAATATTCGTAATATTTAAGTTAAAAAAGTATTTCATTTAAATTTTGATAGAAGTGCACGCGGCTTAATATTCTTTTGTACAAATGTTTAAAAAGTAAAAATCATCGCTTGGCGATGTGAAAGCTGCGCTGTGAAAAGAATAGAAAAGAGAACGTTTTTTTTTTTAATCTGTCGACAAATTAATTGTTTTGTATTCAGAAAAGTGTCTTATTTGCGTTATACAGCTCTATTATGTATTTTAATTGCACTACGTTATAGACGTGTTGTTTTAGAAATGGTTAAGTGACAGATCTTATGCATGAAGAGCAGATGGACATGACATCTGGATTCGCGTCGCGTGGAAAGTTGAAAATCCCTATGGAACCGTACAATCATAGACCTCGTTTCCCATTGAAGACAACGGACGACCAATCTACGCAAACCTTCTCCCTCTGGGGTGAACCCTCCACTTTGCATGGAAAATTGCAAATCTATCCCAACCCGTACAATTGATTAAGCATACTATTTACATACGATTCCACAGATAATTTGCAACTATTCATGTGAAGTGAACTAAAATGGCGTGCACAAAATGTTTGAAATAATTTTCGTAAAAACATATAATGTTATTAACAACAAAACGCAACTAGGTTATTAATTATACGAACGTGTACAAACTGCTACCGTAATTTTATTATTTTGTGCACGGTTGGGTATAATACAATGCGCATGTATGTAGTAAAGTTATGTGTGCAATGCAGCCTGTGCATAAATATGCATCCGTATCTCAAATTATTATTTATGCGCAATAACTCATATAGTCTCTCAATATGCAATTGGAGTTGTCAGCCATGCAATTGAGATTGTAGACAAATGGCGCAATTGGCAATCGTCACTCCTCACGCCTTTGGAAATATTTTAGAAAACGGAGTATACTTGAAATAAAAATATTTTATTCCGCACTTATATATTTTGGTGCAGTACTATTTTCCTCTTTGGAATTATATTATACGTATTTTAGAATACTGTAAATATGTAAATATACATATATATCATTTCGAACATCTCTAAAGGAAAACGTATTGTTCGAAAAAATATTTCAGGCAAGAGCTTAATCTTGCACGGACAAAAAAGGAATGATTTTCGGATGATCTTTTCTAATCCTCATTTTTATTTTTATACCTAAGCTGTTGTTGAGGTATTTTCGGAACAGTAGTTATAAGCCTTTTCGTTAAGACCTTCCTGAGTTATGAATCTTCAAAGTTTAAGTACTACCGGCATTAGCGCTTTACCCAAGGTACCGCGATATTGGAGCCTCCGCTCAACGAGATGGATCGCGGAAGTATACATGGCCTCATCGCTCGTGCGTCGCTCACGTGTGCACCTGGCGTGAGGCATTAACGTACCTTTTGACACTTTCTCAACAAAAGTATACTGAAAAATTAGGTACTCGTATTCTACGTAGCGATTAAAAATATGAAACTTATAAGCTTATAAATTTTAGAAAAAGAATAGAGTTATATCTTTTATTATTTATGAATGGACTCTATTTCAACCGAATCTTGATACGTAACTTAGTAGCAAGATGTTGTAAAAGTAAGATGGAAATCATAACTTCTTGTAACGTTTTTCATAAGGATCCGATAAGTGACTTTCAAATTGAAAGAGAAGATACAGTTAAGAGAAGCTTTAGTTTTATATTTTCGGTGCATTCTAGATATGTGATGCATATGCATGAGCATTATTGCATCGCTCGTTGCACGTGTTCACGCGGCCTTGTAATATGCAAATCCGTGACTTGCGCGTGGACGCGAAAGAAAATCGGACGATGACTTTTATTCGCCGAAGAGAAAAAGACGCGATGATCAAAAGCTTCGTTGACGCCGAAGTGTCGAGTTAAAATAAAAAGGTCAAGTGAGATATAAAAAGTGCTCATTAAGTGCTCATAAAAATAGCGGAATGTTCTATGTGATGTTAACATTTGTGGATAAACTCTACAGACACGTTTCTGAGATTATTATATTTAATATTTTATTAGCGAAGGTTTAGCTATTCAGCTATTTATTTATTTATAATTTACAATTTAGTATTATTTTTTTTTAATGTTCCCTGCGTCTTTCTTTCGAGGAATAAATTTAGTATGCACACACAGAGAATAAAATGTCTAAAACAATATACATAGATATCTCTATTGCTTTTAAAGACACAAATATTTGTAACTTTTTTATTTTTAGTATCTTCCATAATATATTTTTTGAGTCTCTTTGCATATAGTTGAATAAATAGTTGCTATAATATATAGGGTCATTATCTCTAAAACGAGACCATCAAAATATTTTCAATGTTTCCAACAAAAATAGGAAGATCTTTCAGAAAAAAAGTTATATGTTTCAAAAGAATAAATATTATAGTTATAACAATTTATTTAGTTTAAGATTATACCCTTTTAGATTTCATGCTATTTCTGTAAATGAAATCATATACTTTCATTAACGTCATATTACGGCAAACATCGAAAGGTACGAGGGTCGTTCAATAAGTCCTTAGAAAATTTTTCGTGCAAAATTGAAAACACTGTACCTATTTAGCAAGCTATTATTACGATATAATATTTACCCTTTGAAACTGTGTGCGTACAACTTCTTCTTAAGACCTTCCCATTAAAAATAACAGGGATATTTTGAATGGTGACGTGTTAAACTGAGTTGGCAAAAGATGTAATTAAAAAATATATAATTCGTTGTTACAAATCTGAATCATGAATAATCACGGAGGTTAGTGCAGAATTGTTAATGCAGTTAGTATTGCAAAAGTCTGCAGGAGTTATGTGCACATTCGTCAATTAATCGCTCACGCATTTCAAGAGTATAATAAGAAAAACCAGTAAATGAAACTATCTTTGCGTCTTTATTTTAGTTCTTTGTTTTAGTTTCTTTTTTCAGCGAAATAAGCGATCTATTTCAAGAACTGTTCTATTCTACTAATTATTATGAATGAAGCCTTGTGTTATGGCAAAGCCATTAATAATTATGGGGAAGCACTACAGCGGACGTTACCTGACTGTCTTAAGCCTGTGTTTCAGATTTTATGTAAGATAAATAACTAAATAAATAAAACTTAATTTCCTTATCCAGACTAAAGAGAAAAAAGATTATTTTTGTATTATTATTAAAAAATTATTAATGAAAAATGATATATGTTTTTTTTTTTAATAATTACAAATGTCTATTAAAATAATTAAACATAAAAGGTGGATTTAGTGACAAATTTGTACAATTTATACATTATTATTTTAAAATTTACATTAAAAAATGCAAAACAATAAAAATGTTTAGATATTAAAAAGCAACATAAACAAAATTATAATATTCATAAAATTGTTAAGACAAAAATTCATAATATTAATTAATACATATATATATATATATATATAATACATATTAACAATTATAAAAAATATTTGTTCCTTTTTCTGGTTTTGCTGTAAAATTCCTGAAAATATCACGAAATGATAAAATTCATAGGGAATAAAAAATCCTATATTAAATCTGTATTGAAATGTGTACGTACTACTGTGACAATTAATCAATCAATCAGCGCAGGACTAATTTGATGCGCAAGAAAGAAGAATTTGGACAAGCGCAAAATGTCCGTTTATTCAAGACTTACGTTCAATTATGACGGATCCAGGCAGAGAACCAGCGCGTGACACATGCATGAAGAGACACGTGGAAATCAATTTTCATCAAGAACAAGTCGTCAGCGTTCTTATCGTGAAATATGTATCGATTTAATCATATAATTAATCGCGATTAATTTTAATAGCGTCGCCAATCGTCACGTTCATGCTTTTATCGATCAATATTTACCCTTTTTTTTCTTTTTTCTTCTCAATATTATACCTATTGGTATTATCCTATGCGACTATTCCGTAATTTGTTAAAGCTTCTTTGGATTATAGCTTTTTTCAAAACTAAACTGAGATACTTGTAGGCAAATAAAAGTCGTTTATAACGCAGGTACAGTGTTGAGAATTATGTTCTTTCTATTGTTCTTTTTAAATCAATATTAACAGTTCTTCTTGTAAATATCGGGTGCTCGTTATTAAAATTATTTCAAATTTGACATATCTATGCACATTTATTAAACGTTACAACTCACATTTTTATTGCTATCAAACATGATTGCCGAAAAATAGATAGGTTTTCACGTGATGTTTCTGTTAGATTCAAAGTTTTCCCATTACATTTACCCTCGTCAGAAGACTGATAGGTCTTCCGCCGAAGTTCGTATCAGCAAAAATTGCATCGGATCGAGTGAAAAGAACAACGTAAGCAAGTGACGGCGCTATCAAAATCAAATGCCGAAAGTTCGAACCGAGATTTTGCTTCTTATTTCGCTCATATATAGGTAGACAAAAATAAGGCATTTAAATTTGAACATTGAGTTTTCTTATATAAGCGCGCAAAAAAGCTCCTCGAAGAAAAAATGAATACAATATTATCTCCTAATATATCTTTCTTATTACGGAATTTTTTATTCTAAAAAAAAAGCAACTGAAATACTTATGGCGATACATTAAAATAATTTATCTGTACGTCCTATAATTATTGTTTTTATTATGTTTGCTTCATTGACTGCAAATTTTTAACTTCTTCTGAGGAGCTTTTTTGTTTTGCATAACCGATTTAAATGTCTGATCCTGTATAGAGAAAGAAGGGAAAAGTGTCATAACGATTTTTAAAGTGTATCGGGAGTAAATCCCGAATCAAAAAACTTAATCACCTCCTTGCAGCAAGGGCTCGCCCAATTCAACGTAGAAAAGAGCATCCTTCTCGTAAGAATCCTCTTCGATGATTTCCAGGTTGATAACTTTTCTGAAACAATTACAGAATAGTTTAAAACAATGTTGGAAATAGCATGTAAAAATAACGAATATACAAAGTAAAAATATATATGTGTGTGTAACAGAGTATTTATATACTTATACATGTATATACAGAGTGAAAACCAACAGTCAGGCACTAATCATAATATGTCTATTTTTTTTCAAATTATTGTGCCATACTGTCTAAATTAAGCTTTTGCTGCATAACTCTGTGCTTCCTGTTTTCTTGAAATAGATAAATAATTTACCAACAATTCTATGATTAATTGAAGGCCTGTCGGAATGCTTGGAATTAAACTCATAAGCGATTGAACGTTGCGTGGCACCGTCTGCTCCCCCCCCCCCCTCCTCCTCTTCCCTCTCTCTTTCTTTCTCTGGCATACACGAGAATAAATTTTTATTCGTTAATTTAGGTATTATGGTATATAAATTTAAAAAATATATAAATTAATGAAACACTAATCTGAATATTCTGGAACAGTTTTTTTTTATAAACGAGCTTTGGTTATTTTTAGATTGTGCATCGAATTTTCTATTATAGCACAGGAAATTAAACCCATTATATTGGATTCAGGGATGGAGTTCCGAAAACGCCCCCCCCCCCTCCGATTTCGATGAAACTTTGTGAAAAGCTTCGTTTTGGATTAAAATGAAAGGAATTTTGACGACTTCTATGATAAAGCCATTTTTTAAGATAAAATGATAAAAAATATAGGAAGATCTTCATAATTCTACAGGATGTTATAAAAAATGGCTTTATCGTAGAAGTCGCCAAAATTCCTTCTAAGGGCTTTCATTTTAACCCAAAACGAAGCTTTTCACAAAGTTTCATCGAAATCGGAAAGGAACCGTTTTCAGAACTTTATCCGGATTCAATTCTCGTAATTATGTTATGTAATTCATTGGAGACGTTAAAAGACATCAAACGATATTAAACGCGAACTGTCTCATACTGTTTCGAACTGTACGAACGACGGGACAACGCCGCGGAAATCGATTTATTACTTTGGATAATTAAGTATCGGATAACTGTACAACTTGCAGGCGCACATTAGCGTCAGGAGGCATAATTGAAGACTTCTTCTGGGAAACGTACTATTTTCTACATTGTTACTAGTACAGTCTCGACGGGATAGTCATCAATTTTCATTGAAAACGGAAATACCTTTTGGTATATGTAAGACACTCGCAGCTGGATAGATTTGATCAAAATTCGCGCCGACGTAAAAGATGATGAACAATGTGGAATCTTAATAAATTGTTACTATTCCGATACGCTTATACTGTTCTGTGATATAATATTATTTATAAAGCAGAACAAGAGATTGCTCAATAAATTGATTTTGTCTTCTTCATTATAATGAATTATTAACATCTTTCTATCTTTTCATATTATAAAAGTGTAATAATAATCGCGGATACAATAAATCAGTTAATTTATTACTTTATTTATTATTTTCTGTAACGCATATCTATTAAAGAAACTGTAGGAAATAGAGTATTAAGCTTACAGAGCTATTTTGTGCTGCACAGATAACACGTGTAAAACAACATGAAAATGTCAAACATATGTCATAGGCACACATCGATATGTCACGCTACTTCATATAAACAATCTTGTTATATATTCTGTTAATAAACTTTCAGGTAGCATACAGTTAATAAGATTCAAACACGCGAGTTTGATATTAATTGAATATAGCTATTAATTAATAAAATATCCATATCTAAAAAAGAGACTAGTAGTAAAAAAAATTAATTTAGTATTGTGCACAGCTAGTTCACGCAACAATAAAATAGAGTATTTATGAAAATTATATTGCTACAAATGTTTCATTTAAAACGGAGAACAAAACTCTGAAAGAAAGCTGAATAGATTAAAAAACGTTAGTTATATGTAAGCGACTTGTTTCGCACAATAAAAAAATAGTTGAGCCTCTTCTGTATATAATAAAATAGAACAATTTCCTTTACAAAAGTAAATAAGTTTCTGGATTATCGCAAATATCCCGGAATAATTCCTTCGAGAATGCCACACGTGAGAAATTAGCTGAGATATCAGTTATGTATAGCATGTGTCGAGATTTCATAACATGTAGTCGGGCAGTAATATGAAACTATACAAGTCCAACGGAACGAAAGCTCGTTAAGGCAGAGAACTTCATTTAGCGGCGTTATAATTAAACCAACTAATGCTTGTTATCTTGACAGTGAAGCACCGTTGCACGCGAGACTTAATCCGCGTTTATTTATACCGTGCGGGCGACTATCCCTTTCGCTTTATTGCAAATCTGTTTCAATGGGATACTCTTCAACATGACAATCAAAGAGATTCCTAGAGGAATGTAAATTGCAGCTTTGTATGTTTAAATAATAAAATAAAGGCCTAAATATACGACCTCGACCTTTATTTATATTTTTATGTACACCCTGGCCTACAATGGGTTATGGCTGAGGAAGGCACGGTGTTGCCGAAACGTCCCATTTCAACAATTGTTTGTAACAATATATCTTTTTGAATTTTAACAATCTCTTGCTCATTATTGGTCGGTAACCTTTATTTTATTGTTTGATACATACGAGCCTGACCTTTATTTATATTTGTATGTTTAGTTTTTCAAAAGATCGTAGATTCTCGCCTCTGACAACTCCGAACGAGAAGATGAAAGATTAAGGATTAGGAGTGTCATAATTTTCTCTTGATTTTTCAATGTTAAATGAAAAAGATAAGATTAAGGATGTCATAATTTCTTCCTGAATTTTAAATCTTAATTTGCGCTGGAATTCCCCTTCAGTCTTTAAAAAATCGCCGTCAATATTTAACGGCAACCCCATGCAGCGGAGATTTTTTAATGTCATATTAACGATGCGACTTTGAAACTGCCTGCCGTGTAAAATCGCATCATTATATCCGACATAAACAAATCACATCGATTATTCGCGGCGGGGAGAAATGGCGGATGTGATTTATTAATCTTCGAATCCAGAGCAACGTCGAGTTCGCGCTTAATTGCGAGTTAACTGACTACAAATGACTGCGGAAAGCAGCGTAATGCTTTTAATAGTTCAAGTTATCGTCTAACGCGATTAACCGATCCTTTATGTTGAAGGTCTTAAAGTCTTGAGGCAAATTGTATTACATCATGTAAGTTGGTCACGTCTTAAAATGAATTCTTTCGCATTAACAAGCCTGGTAATAAAGCCTATCTGGAAAAAAAGCTGAAAGTAGTCTATGAATTAACAATACTGTTTGGATAATCATAAAATGGCATATACAATAATTGAGATTCTACTTCTACCAATCTTCATGGCATAGATACTTTATCTATAAATTATAATTAAAAATAAGAATATATATATTGCAATATAAATTAATATTATTAATACATTAAACAGTAAATATTAAATATAACAACCAATAAATAACGAATTTAATTTCTTAAAATATATTTTATAATAATTATATTTATAAGATATAGGTTGTTATATTTGGAATACTCTGTATATGTAGAGAGAGCCCAATTCTTTATTTCTTCATTTCTGTCTGACAAGAGATAATTCACATCTGTCATCCCTAAAAACATCCCCAATGCGAGTGCACTTCAATAAAAGAACAAATATTTCATCATCCAGGCGTACGAAATAAAATGTCGTTTACTTGAACCGTTCTTGCATGAGATGCGAATTGGGTTGCTCATGCGAGGAGAAGGGGAATAAGAAGGGTTTTCACCCTCGGCGGAGAAAAGAGATTAAATATGATATCGGTGGCAGATTCAATCCTTTAAACGTGAAAAACATCACGTTTTACCTCTTCTATTTATATCAATTAGAAATGGTTTGTTTTTTTTTGTTAATAACTTTAATAACTTTATCTATTCTTATATAAACGCGTGTGTATGAGAAAATGTACGTTGAAAGTCAAATGCAACGTTCGAGAGAAATAAACGAAAAGCTTTTCTTCGACGATGCCAATGCCGACGCCCATGCTACGAGATTGATCCGATCACCCTCTGTGAGAGCCAAAGTAACATCATAACGAGCATAACAGCAATTTCCGAACTCATACGCTCGAAGCGATGCCAAGGCGCAATAGCTAGTGTCTAAAAGAGAAAAAAAAACAGATTATTTGTGCGCATGCACGTACGCATGCACGAATCCACACAACTTGACAATGTTCTATTTACTGCAGAAAATTAATTGGATCCAACGTGTCGCAACAAAATAGACTGTTTTGTTCACCGACAATTCATTAACGTCTAACCATTTCTGAATCTTCTTCTATATGTAGTCTAAGGTTCAAAAATTCTAATTAAAGTTTTCAGTCTGATTTACTGGAGGAAAATCAACAATTCTTTTTCTCTTTTTCTAATATAATCTTGTATTTCGATGCATTTATTACAACATTTTATTAACATTTCTCGTACTCTTATAAAAATAGGCCGAATTCTTTCCTTCAAAATATACCGAAATTGCAGACTGTGCTCCTTCATCAAATGTTTCCCTCTTAAATTTTAATTTTAATTTTAAGAACAAGGGGCCAGATCAAGGTTAATTGTAAGGTGTAGATTCCTTGAAACTACATTGTCAAATAGCAACCTTTCCTAAAATTAATGTGTACATGATCACATTGCTACCTTGTTTTTCTTTAATGACATCCCCTAACTACACTGCAAATCCAAATGTTATTTTAGCTGAAACTCTTCTTACACATTTCTTGCCGTTTCAACTCACGTCATTTAACACGATTGAACGTATCAACTTTTAATTTAATACGATTATGTGTTAAATGACGTAATTTTACACGTAAAGAAACATGTAAAAAAAGCTTCAGTCTAATGTGTTATTTTTAGACGTTTATGCATGTGAAAATAACACACTTGACTTTGCAGTGTAATGCATTAAAAGGACGTATTCTCCTGTCTGGTGTTGCGTTCTTTGAAATCGATCAGAAAGATCTCGGAAAATCTGCTCAGAAAATCTTCCTCAAAAATAAAACGTGGTTGTGATCTCCTTTTGAAACTGTGTCACCTTTGCTTTCTCGAGCTTTGGTGGACGTCAAGTGATGTCATTCCATAGATTTTCATTTTGATAGAGGATCATGATAAATGCCGTAGCTTCGCCTCCCCCGATAACAATGGATTCAATAACTTCTTTCTCTCGACCTTCTCAATGGATAAAAGCTCGCTGCAACATCTCACTTGCTATTCGTTTTGAACTGCCAAAAGAAGTTTGCTGAACTGACTTTATTTATGTTAGATTTATCAGGATCCAAAACGCTGTATCTTTTTATGACACACGTCTTGCTGCTAATTTCTTGGTTTTTATTTAACCACCTGTCCAATATTTCTTTACAATACTTTTTCTTTGGTTCTCTGTTTCTGTAAGCCTATCTTGACGCGATCTTCAATGAATGCTCTTCCTAAACGGAATTGTTTTATCCATTTTTTTACGGTAAAATACGAGAGAGAAAGGTCTCACAAATAGTATTTTCCAACATAGACTTTTCTCTTATTTTGTTAAAGATTTCATTATCACTCGATATTTGATTTTAAGTATTTTCAAAATTTACTCCGATTATGCGTGCTAAGTCAATAATATCTCAGTAATGTAAATTTATGTATTTTAATAAAATTTTTGCTTGAACTTAATGAAAGATCAGTTAAACAACCGTGATACCTATTGTTCAAAGGCTGATCAAACCCGAAACTTCTGAATCTTAGTAAACATGGTATATTCTTTTGTATATCTATAATGAATTTGATAATTAATATAATAAATAATAAATAACTTAACAATATTACTCTTAGCCATGTTTCTATAAAAAATTCTTATTAGTCAACGATTTGAAATATTGAAGATTTAAATATTTTTGAACAAAATTCCAAAAATTTAGATTTTTTATATACATCTAAATATCGTGCTAAAGCATAGCGATTTTTGTATAACATGTATGCATAAAATATGTCACACCAGAATATGAGAGATCATTAAAAGCTGATTTGCATGAATTTAAATAACATCGCTGAGTTAAATAACCGACAGCTATTCCTGGCAACCGACTGGCACTTCCGTTATAAGTTAAATTAATTAGTGCCCACGTGGTGGCCGTAATGACAGGCCAGATTAAATAAACTCTCAAGTTTCAAAAATGACACCGACGAAGGCGTGATAACTGATAACGCAATGATAACGCAGCGCACTTTATCGAGGACAGATAAGCAGTTTCCATATAGTTGAGACACGGATGAGCGCCGGCGGGAGAAGGTCTAACTATAAATAGCGTTAGAATATCCATTTAAGCCTGTACGCACGTTAAATCGATCGACCTCTACCCGTTACAATGAGGTCTTACGTTACTGCTTGATAAACACTGATCTCTTTCCTTGAAGAGGAAAATTCACTTATTTATAGCTTCTTCAGTCGCGCCCGGTATCTAACGATAATGAACATGCGGCACAAGATTTAAGGGTGCATAGACATATCAGGTTTGGAAGTATCCTCGACCTTAGAGAGCAGAAAATAATATGACAGGTAAATAACTTTGCTTGATACTGATACAAATTGCATAACGTGCATAACACTCACGTCGATTTTACTTAGAATCAAATACACAGAGTATTTAAGAAAAATGGAAAAGAGAGGACAGATAGTAAAATCATCAAACCGTGCAAAAAAATGTCTGATTAACATAAACCGAAAAATTGATTTTGTAAAAAATAGGAGCAATTTTTGTTTTCGGTAATAGAAGACTCGCATTTATTTTATTATTATTTTTTTAAATAAATCGATTCCTTATTTTATAAATTAAGGTAGAAATATTGAATAGCAAATATTTCATTTCTTATGTGAAAATATAGATAATAAAATATTTCAAATAAGAAATATCTCAGAAGCTATTCACATTTTAATAATCTTATTTACTTGAATATCTGATATTAGGTACTAGCTGTCCTTTAAGTCTTCAATATATCATCTTTTTAACATTTGTATATTTTTTAAATCTGTATTGTTGTGTATAGGATATTCTCGCTTGTATACTCGAGCAATACAAATACAAATATTCTGGTTTTTTTTATCTCGTTGAAAAAAATCGGTCAGTCTATTTTCCACTCGGAATTTTAGAATGCACAAGGTAATCCGCCGGTTTTCCAAGGAATGGAGCATCGGCGTCTCTCGTCCCCTATTCGTCTTATTTCTCATCCGAAACTCGAATGCCATCCGAATCTGGCTGATATCGAACGGTTGATATCCGGTTATATATTTCTCTACAAATTCCTATGTAGTAAAAGGATTTGCAGGAAATTGTGTGTCACCGAGTGCCGAGTATTCGTGACTATTTTTTAAAGGGGAAAATTTTCTTTTTAAAAAAAGGGAAAAGAGCAGCGAGGATAAAGTAAATAACCGTGTTTACAAAAGACGCGATGTCGTAATATATGAGACCCATTTGAAGGAAAAACAGATACTTTGATAAAAGAAATATTTTTTTTTTTTTTATGAAAAACAAATAATATGGTTTTTGAGTTATAAGCGATTGAGAATTATTGTTTATTTATATATTGTATTTAATTATTATTATAAAATTTATACTGTCAAATAAAATCTTACAACACATAGCACTATACTATTAAATATGATTTATTAACTGACATTGTAATGTATTGGCTGTATTGCGCTATATGATTGAACTTTTATTCATTTTTATCAAACACTATACAATTTCGTTGAATCAATGGCGAAAGTTGAATGCTCGCGAATAATTGCACAGTTTTATCATAAATTTGTCACAAAAGTACCAAATTGCAAGCTTCAGTCGAAGTTCAATTTCAACTGTATTGTATCTATCTCTTGCTACAATATGCACGCCCGCGCCGCATAATATCTTCATTATGCTATATACACAGAGTATGGGCCACGTATAAAATCGTAACATAAATTCGCAGACGTACGTGTATAATGAGTTATGTAAAACCAAAAATTTCTGGGATAAATATACGTAAATATCCGATTTATGCATGGAATTGAAAAGCATCCGAAAAGTTTAGTTCAGGTTTAAATTGTGTTAAATCGATAATTATAAAATCAATCATTGCATTTTTAATACAAATGTTTGTTACATATTTCTATTCAAGTTTCATAGTGGAAAAGATAAAAGTTTAATTTTTGATAACCATTGCATTCTTAATAAATTCTTTGATTTTTAAAATCTAAATTAAAGAGTTTACTCCGAAAGTGTCTTAAATATTTAAGATGAAAGACATAAAGCTATAAAATTATTTCAATTATAAAAAGATTTAAAACGAAAAATTTGGAAGCCATAAAAGATTATAGAGGGATAACTTATCTTGACGCATTATGCCTATTTTACAAAATATATTTTTTTAACGGTTCAGCAATAATGAGCATTTTCGACTTCAAAATTTTTGATATATTCTATATGTGTATTGAAACATATCTTTAAAGCATTATTGTTTCTAAACTTACAAAAACTTGATATATATGTAAATGCCATTGTTCTGCAAATTCTTTTTTTAACGGAAAAAATTTCCAAATTTATCTCGAAACTGTAGCATATTAAATACAGCGAGAGGAAAAATTGCATTCAAGTATTATTGAATTATTCCGCTTAATCCATGGCTATTCACTCAAATGCTGAGTATTGTTTTGGCAATCAAGGCAATTCTCTCCAAAGCGGAAGTACACTTCCGTATTTATTCACGTAGCCCTCAGCACATAATGTATCGCAAACATTCATTTAATCCCGTCCTTCATTCACACCCGTTTCACAGTCTATAAGCATAATTCGGCTAAGTAATTAATTTTAAAAAAGCATGACGCCACAATGTCAAATACAGTGAATTATAATACTTGACAAAATTTTTGAATTTAACCAGATCTGTTATTCTTTTAAATCTGTCAATTATCGACTTTCTAGAAACACTCTATATAGATATAGGAAAGTGGACCACGCACGAAATGTATGTTTTTGACACCTACAGCCTGGGACAAATTATTTTAGGAGATAATTTGCCTCAGGCTATTCACTGTCTCGTTGTTCTCATTGGCGGAATGAAAACAACGAGGCATAAAATTCGACATCGCGACACGAATATCGCACGAACCCATAAATGAGCTAATGACGGGGTAGGAAGCCCCTGGAACGCACTACACTGCATCCCTGCACTATTCACAATCAAATTGCACTACATAAGTACACTTGTTCTAGCAATGAAATGAAAAAAAAATCCTCTCACGCTCTCTCACGAATATTGCGCAAGATATAATAAAAAGGATTTGGTATTTGAAAAACAGATAGTATTCATGGGACTGAGTAAAAATTATACAATCAATTATGCATTCAACATTGATCGTTAAAATCATACCGGAAAGAGAAATAGTTTTTAGCAGCACAATTAATTTGCACTTTTGTATAAAACCACATATCTTTTTTGCGTAAATCGATTCCTTTCATTGTTCTACACGCAAAAAGTATTAAAATCGTCCAAAATATATTTGAAAGTTTTAAGGAGGCAGTAAAAAATTTACCCGGAACTTCCAAAGAGATTACATAACAGATAACTTTTCTTAAAGTACAAGTTGTCCTAAAAAGTTATAGATTTACATTAATATAACAGGCAGTCTGATGAACAGATCATTTTTAGAAACTACACATGTAAAAAGCAATGAAGATCTGTTGCCAAAATTAATAGGACATTAAGCAATGTGGTCGGTCATCTCGATCATTTATATTAAGCAAAATGAAAATGGCAGAAATGAAATGACAGACACTTAGCAAAACAGTAGCTAATGGAATGGTGAAGTTAAAATCACATTCGAGAGATTTTCAAGCCCATCAAAATCCACCACGTAGCCCCGATAATGGATGCCTTTCTGCTCCAAGTGTAACAAGTAAATATTATTGTCTTAATATAAAAAAAACAATTAGAAATACACACACACACACACACACACACGAACAGGGTTTACCTAATCTACGCACCTTATTTGTCTCCTCTTATTTGTCTTCGACGAAATACAAGTATGTTAAAGGAAAATGTTATTTCTTTCGAAGAAACAAATATTATAATAAGCAAAAAAATTTACTCATGCTCGTATTCTTTGAGATTTCATTGGTATTTTTTAAAACGGAACTACATATTTTTATCATCGCGTTTTTATAGCTAACAATAAGATAAAGATCAATTTAGCGAGCTATGAAAATATGACCTTTATATTTTTAACGTTGAGTAAAAATCCTCGGAAATATATGGAAGTAGATATAAATGATGATATAATTATGAAAGAGAGAGTAAAAAAAAAGGAAATTTTAATAAATTTTCAAATGCCCATTAATTTCGATATATTTCTGTATATATAATAATATAAATCAAATCTTTGATCTCCTTAAAATTGTCTGATCAATGTTAGCGCATGCAATCTTAGCACGTTCTCTCATATTTTTCAGCATCTCGATCGGTAAATTTTATCACAAATGCTACCGGCAATAATTTTATCGTTAACTCATACGCGGAGGAGAAACAAGAAGAAAGACCTAGGAAAAATGCCTAATAAGGTCGTAAATGTAAAATCGCACGTTTCGTGCAAACGCGAATTACCTAGTGACCTCAATACAGCGCAGTTTTCGCGCGCGTTTCTAGTAAGCCCGGGTAATATCAGTCAGGCACGAGTATTTCTCTGTTAATTTTTAAAATACTAAGCCATTTTTAGTGGTATAAAGTATATTACGTAACTCTTGCTTTAAATTATGAAGTAGAAATCAAAATTATTTCTTGAGCAATTATTAAAAAATGTAAGAGACAAAATATAATATTTGTATATGTATAATACATTATCAAAGAGAATTATGTATTCGGTATAACATAGCCACGTCGATTCTCACTGAACAGTCTCAGATACTTTTTAGAAAAAGTCCCACCCTCGGCAAGCACTTTTATATTTAACATTTTAATTTTAGCTGTGTACCCTCTTTCCCCTTCTAAATCAATAGCTTAACTTTCTCGCGTAAATCATATTTTTCTTCCTCACACATAAATTTGGGTTTTGTATAATCCTATTCCTGAATCGAATAACGACAAATATTGTTACAGAGTTTATCATTCTTAAAGTTGAAGATTTATTGTAAGATTAAATATTAATATTAAGATTGAGGGTTTCCAACACTGATTGCGCCATAAGAGAAAAAGAACAAAACTTAGATATAAATAATTTTAATATATATGTATGTAGCATTTAGCACAATATGGTTTATAATAATTATCTTAATAAATAATATTTAAGTTCTAAGCCTTTTATAAATCTTGCTTCAATTCAAAACAGCTAAACATTAAAATTTTTCCATTTAAACAAGCAGCAATTGAATGTCAAATGTTATTAAGATCTGTAAAAATGCAATTACAATACAGTATCATAATATGTATAATACTTAAGTGCACTTTAGAAATAAAGTTTTTGGAGTTTTCAGCAAAGATTTTGTTTAGCGTTATTTTTTAAAAATTCTGGACTTTTAATATCAAACATTTCGATGACTCATTACCAAATTTTTTGCTACGATAATTACTACTTCCTATTAACTTTTATGATCAAGTTCTTATAACTTGTATTATAATTTCTTTTCGTATAATAAATGAGGACCTTAATATTTTCCGATGACAGAGTATTACTATGTTTGTAGGTCATTTTGAAAGACAATGTAATATCTCGCAAATTCTGAACATTCCTTAACTAGACCGCGTGTTGGAATGGAAAGTTTAATAAAGATTTATTTTCAAGTTTATGAAAATTTATCGAGAAAAAATATCTTCAATATAACAGTCTTTCTCGCTCTCAATCTTCTTCTCTTCGTCTTCACTTTTTAAAAGATAAATTTAAAGCATTGCAAAAAAATAATATACTCTCTACAAAATCATTCGCATTAATTACAAACACAATTAAAATAATTGAGTTTAATTAATAAACAATGTTCTGATATTATTTTAACGGTAGTGAGAAAGAAAAAAGTTTTCCTGCAGTAAAATTATTGCCAATATTCCTTTCAAAACATATTTGCTTAAAGAGAATTTTACTTTAAAATTAAGAAAAATCAATAGTCATGCTTTATCTATATTTCTATATTGTATATTTCTCCGCAACAATTTTCTAAAGTTTCAAATGCGATTTTCTCAAATTCTATTTTGTGACCTAAAACCAGACAAATCCTCAATTTAAATGCATTCAGAAATCTCCAAAATAATCTTTCGCAATAATTGTTCGTGAAGCAATGCGAGACTTGCGAACAATTGCGACAAATTAGAGAGTTGTACATATCGGAAGCGAATATTACGACGCAACGGACAGAATTCAGATTAAAAATAAAGAGAGTTTATGTGTTGAAACCCTCTATTACACTTGCAAATCAAGATTCAATGAAAATTTAGAAAATATTTACTAAGAAAATTTAAAAAGTGGCGACGATATGACTTGCCGCGATAAATGCGATAAATTTATATAGCAAATATAATATGCATGAGGGACATACGTCGATAAAAATCTAATAAACATATGTTATATAAGTATAATATGCATTATATCATAATATTAAATTATCAATATAATTAATATTGTAGTTAAATATAAAAAAGATATTTAAAAACATAATAGAATAGGTGAGCACAATAATTAATATGAACATGACAATATATTTCAAGCCTAAAATAATTAATTAAATCTTGAATAATATTTTAAAAGTAATATTATAGCCTAGATAATGTTAAAAAATAAAACTCGCGCAATACTAATAAATCAATATATAGTTTAACAACTTTAAAAAAGTTAAACAACAGCTTTAAATCTAATAAGTCAGGAAAATATTTATACGTTTATATATAAAACTATTTGAGTAAAATGTATCATGAAAAAGAATAGGTATATATGTTAAGAATATATATATGTAAATATTTCTTAATACAGACGTATAAATATTATTATCAAGTGTCATATTTTGTAAAACAAAGCTTAGGTTATACACAAGTGTTAGACTTGGTCTTCTAATTATCTCCTACGAGTTGCTAATTACTGATAAAGCTGCGATAGAAATGCATTGTGCAAGTTACAGCACATCGCACAGTAACCCATGTTGTACAGTTAATTGCAGCAGGCAAGCGATCTGCATTCTATCGAACGCTAGTGTGGGAAATTTCGATACATTTATACCTGTCTGTGGTATAATATAGCGCCCGTTTCAAAATTGACGAAAATTTGAATTACCAGTTGTATGAATTAATATGATACATTAATTAATAATATATCAATAATCAATATATAAATATCTTTACGAGTGCAAACTTTTATTATAATTTAAAGAGATACTTTATTTCTATTTCACTCGCCATATTAGGTCCATATCGTTTTAGACTTTTGACATCACTTTCGTATTCAGCAATACACAATTACATTAGAATTTAAAAATATTTTATTTCTTTGTATCCGCTATTTTGAACTTTTGATCTCTTTTTCGTATTCAGTAACCGCAACAACTTTGAAAAGTAATGGCCTTTTATATCTTCATATTTTTTAAATAAGTCAAACGTGTTAAATAGGTAAATAGTAAACGGGTACTTTATATTTGATTTTACATTAATTTTAGTTCCATACACTTTAGCCATCTATTTCAGTTTTTGAAATGTAATTTGTAATTTTTTTGCAAATAATTCATATTTCTAACTTGCACAGTAAGCTGACAATCTAATTATATGACGCAAATTTCTAATTACCGATCGTATCGCGGTGACGATCGATCCTTACATTACGCTTAACCATTGCGGTTATAATACACATCTCCGGTATAACCGATACAATGTATGCAAGTATAATAATGCTATCCGATGAAACTAATTTGAAGTTATAACAACAGATTATTATAATTTCTTTCAAGTATCGATCTCAAAAACACACTAAACTTTCGTATTACATTCAAATCTTCTGGGCATCTTCTTTTGAGTTTTAATTAGTAAGTTTTGAAGAAACTTTATTATCCGTATCAGTTACGGGGTTAATTAATATATTTTGGAATCGTGTATTTTATTTATTTTGCACTCAAACTCTACAGTTAATATTTTGTTTTACTATATTTTATTACATTTTATTTTTATAAAATATACTTTTCATATTTCAATAAAATATTAATTTATTTATAAGTGTACATTTTGCTTATATTTTGCTCATATTTTTACTAATTTATTATCTTCTTTAATAAAAGAGAAACAACTCAATCTCTCTTAATTAAGATAATCTTGTTTTAAATTATATTTTAACTAAAAGTGTTTGCCCGTTTATTAACCGACTATATAGGAAATACATCATTTAATGCGTATTTTCCACTTTGATTTCAAATTTAATTTAATTTAATAATTCAAAATAAATATCAACTAGAAAATTGTATCAAAGATATTTTAAATACAAGCGTTAAGTAACCCTACATGCGTTAATGTAGTTTATTATTTTATTTGTTTATTTTTTATTTATTATATATACTTTACATTTCTTTTCTCTCAAAGAAGATTAAATCTGCATTAATTGATTCTTTTAGATTATCCGTAAATTACTAATTTATTTTTTTGAAATTTAACGTTACGTCACGATCTTGTGATATTTTTTCAAACGTCTCTTAATTTCCTTTCGAGGTAAAAATCTTTCTTTCCTTGACCATTAAAGGAATGAGATTGTCGATAAGCCCACCAATTAAATTATTCCGAAGACCATGCATAAAATAATGAATTCAAATAATTTCGTTCTCTTTTTAATAATTAATTTTACTCAATTAATTGCCTAATTAAAAAAGAGAAAGATATGTCACTCACTCTGTCTGATTATCCTCAAAAGTCAGCGTTCCTTCAGTATGCACGTATTGCTTGCCGGGTTTCGCAGTGCCTTCCTCAGTACGATAAGGGATAATCACGCGACCGCGGGCCCCACTATAGCGTACTACCCGCAGAGGATGCTGACCTACGCTCTCCACTAGCTCTACATCTCTCTCGGGAAACCCGAAAATGCCGCTGTGATCGTCATCCAGGATCATTACCGTCGCCAGGCTCGGCGAGACAAGCATTGCTGGCTGCGACACATTACTGAGCCTAAAAATAAAAGAGATATTCACATTAATTCAAGAAAAATTAAACTGACACTTCAACAACAGAAATCACTTCTGTGAATTCAGCACAGTAGCACAATAAAAATAAATTATCGCTATAAATTATCATATCTATTTTTTAGAACAAAACATATGTCAATTTATATAAGCATTATTCATTAATTATTTTTGTAATGACTAATATAAATAGCTTTCACGAATGTTCTTTCGTTCTTTCAAATCGACATTTGACTACATAACTCCTAATTTGCTGATCGACAAATCCTTTATTTTCTATCTAAAAATACCATTCAGTAGAATACTTTAATCAAGTTCGCAGATAAGCTGGTCTATAATTTCGACGTTGAATACTCGCCTTTCAAAGGAGCATTCATCCAAGATTTTATTTTTATCCGTTGATCTCCTTTGATGTCGTTCCTGAGATATATTTTTCTCTTACTTATTTCTTACTATTATTTAAAGCCTTATATTCTCCTAATGATATACATATATAACAAGTATAATTTTGTTATTAATAATTATTTTATTTTTACTATATATATTATGTTATATTTACTTGATCTTAGATCTGTGCTATTGATTAACTTGTATTTAATTTATATTACGTTTTTATATATTTTTTCTTTGTATCTAAATAAATATAGAGAAATAAAACCTTTTTAAAATAATGATATAATGTCTCGTACAACGTAATACAATGAAATGACAGACGATATCGCTCTGTTACCTTTCATCATTACGACAGTTCGAGTACATGCGAGACAATAAGCTATTAGTGACAACTAAATAGTCTTTAGATTTCTTTCAGAATTATGACAAAGATTACTAGGTCACAATAATTCTCTCCTCGATCTATATCGCTAATAATCAGTGCAACTCTTTATTACCGTAATTGACGCAGAAATGTACAAGTGCGATTTAACTTCTCCGTATATTTTCTCCGATTTTCCTCAGCCGAATTATCAAGTACGTTTATCAGCACGTTTTACTTATAGATTTAATTGCGCGTGCACGTGTGGTTTCCGCGCGACCCCGTGATGCAATCTGGCATGCGACGTAAAGTTGCAAATAACAGAAATAATCGGGTCATCTGGCTATATCGGCACGAACCTGTAATTTTCAATCGTAGCGTGAAATAAAAGAATCTATTCGTTCTAGTTACCTTATTGCATTTTAAAAAAGATATATGTATGGTATCTCCAAGCGTTCAAGGAAAGAGAAACGCGAAAAGGCCAATCAAAGAAGAAAGAAGAGAAAAGAAATAAAATATGGAGAAACTGCAAGAAACAGATTTAAAATCAACGTACAGCGCGCGATATTAATTCATGTATCATCTAAAATGTATATCTCTGTGACACAAAACCGTTCTATCGCGATTTCTTTCATGTATATACTTATATTAAGCACGCTGCTTTAATCTGAGGACTACACACGTGACATGATGAAAATTTCAAGCCTTTTTCTTAGCATTCTTAGGAATTTACGAGGTTGACAATGCTAGGTAAAAGGATACTAAAGGATGTTTAAAATGACGTTTGCACACATTGAATGTTTACGAATTATACAGTACAAAAGATTTAGTTCCTGAATTTTTTAAAAACCAAATATATAATATTTTATTAGGCATAGGTCAATAATTTAATACAATTTCCACATTTTTCTGAAAAAAAATTTTGTCAAAAACATTTTTATTATTAGTTATACATAAAAATATCTGGCTAAGAGATTCAGTGGTCTGTATATATAAAAAGTCCTAGAGTACAATTATTTTCTTATATTGTCTTATAATGTCATCCTTATTCAATTGTAGCAATAAAAAAATTTGTTAAAAACAGAATAAAAACATAGTATAAAAAGAAACAAATATGTCAAATATGTCAATGTCAAAATTAAACTATCTGTAAAATATAAAATGTATATGTGTGTATATATAATGTATAATATTATTTATCAATTCATTGTTTAATATTAATTGTTGTGCATATTATTATACATATATTTTATATGTATAAAATACACAAAATTATGTTAATTTAAAAAATCCATAATAATATTAAGCATATAAATTAAATAATTAAATGGATTAATTAATTAATTGTTTTTAAATTTTTAGATTTTTGAATGTATCTTTATGATATATTCCAGATTTGTGTACTGTATAAAATGCCATTAACAACTTTAATTACATTAAGAAGAGCCACGCTAATAGCCACTTCTTAAATGTCTTTCATTAAGATTCAATCAATAGCAGCTTATCTGCTGATTAAATTGCAAATGTTACTCGTTTGAAATCAATTGGACGATCGCCTTTTCACCGCTGGTCAATGATCTGTGATCGTAATACACTATATCCACCATAGATATATACTTTAAGAATCATGAATCTTTTAAAAGAAAATTGAAGTAATTGCAGCTCTTAAGTAGCACGATAATTATACTGGATGTCTCATCGTGTTGATGACAAACTTTTTAGATGAAGTTAAATCCAATAAAAAAATATACACACACATACGTACCTCACGAATTATGAGAAAGAGGAAGAGAAAATAATTGGAAATATAGGATTTATAAACCAAATTTTTAGAGAAACTAGATATGTAAATATGTCAAATTAAATAAAGCTCATCCTTTATTTAATTTTAAGTGGGCTTTTCAATGTTCGTTAAAAAATCGAAATGTGTGTGTGTGTGTGTTAAAAGTGATTCAAGTGAGATATAGCTATTCGAATATTTAATAACTTCCAAAACTCCGCAGAGATGTGATATAAGACAATGAAACTTTAATAAAAGTAATATTAATAAGAGTAATATAAATAAAAGTAATATCAATAAAAAGTAAAAAATAATTTAATAAAGGAAATATCACCTTGTTTATCAAAAATGCTTGATATCGAATATCCTGACATAATTCCGATAACTTCAACAACGCGATTTAACAATAAAAAAACAATGTAAAAAATCTCAGAACGCGATATACTTTAATTTTAAAATTATGAGTATTATTAATGGAATAAAAAATTAATTTTTGAGATGTGTCTGCCATTAAAGTTATATTATAAATTTTGAAACTAAAATTTTATTCAACATAATTTAATTTTTGCTAATTATAAATAATACATACATTAAATTCATAGTAATATTAAACTTTTTTATATTAATAGTACGAGAACAACTAGCCGCAATGACGTTATATTTTTATCATTTCCCTTTGCAGCGTTTAAAATACTTTCGATAACCACTCTCATATCTTATCGCAAAAATTATTATGGAACTTTCCTAACAATTATATTCCATCACCACAAGTTTTCGCAAAAAATAATGGTCAATTTACTAACCTGACATAAAAATGTTCATCCTCCTCGAACAATTCGTCATCGATAACGGAAAGCTGGATAGTCTTCTTGGTCTCGCCGGGCTCAAAAGTCAGAGTGCCCTTGGCACTCACATAATCAGATCCGGCCTCGGCGGAGCCATCTTCCGTGTAGTAATCCACGGTGCAGGGTCTGTTGAGATCACCTCCAGCCCTGGAAACGCCCACCTCAAAGGTTCCAACGTTCTCCATCACGGTGTAATGACCAGGTTCGAAAAATACTCTCATGGCGTTGACATGTTCGATATCGATGCTCTCCGCTTCGGCTCTCTGCAACTCGGCCTTGACCTCGCTAAGGTCGCTCTGCGCTCTCTCGCTGATCTTCCTGCTGAGATTGCCCGCGCCTACCATCTTCCTCGTAGCCTGCACCCTATAAAAGGCCCTGCTCTTAGGGCCCTTGCCGAGCACTTCCTCGTGAGCCATGACCTCCAATTGCTCCAGAGGCAAAGTCGGATACTTTTTACGCAATTCCTTCAGAGTATTAATGTAATCTCTACGAGTTTGCTCGAACTCTCTCGCTTCGGGGGAATCGACGTCGGTTAGGCGATCGACCATGCCGTGAAGACCGTCTTGCTGAGGCTTGATCTCCAGCTCCACCCCCATCTCGGAATCCGCGACCTCCGCCTGCACGATTACACCCCGCTTATTCATCCGGTAACCTTTGTGCAGATACTTGTAGATTAATAGCCGTCGATCAGCAACGTAAGCCGTCAATACCGTGGCTGGGAAGAAGGAGAAGGTCAGAATGCCCTCCCAGATCTCGAGGACACCAGGACTGGACACCGCCAGGATAACGTAGAGCCATACGTAGGCGAAGATGCTCCAGGTAGCGGTGACGAAGAAAACGCGCAGATGTTTTATCTTCCGGGTCTCACCGTTCGGGATTACAAACACGCACAAGGAAATGATAACAAAGAGATTGTAAGCGGCGGAGCCGACGATCGTGCCCGGACCCAGCTCGCCCGCTTGAAAGTTCTTCGCCCAGATCTCGATGATGGACAGCAGGATCTCAGGAGCACTGCTGCCGAGCGCCATTAAGGTCAGATTGGCCACCGTCTCGTTCCACACTCGCACCACGATGATCTGCGGCTCCCTCCCGTGACGGCGCACCACCAATTCCTTCTCCTTGGACGTGATCACCTCGATGGCAGCCATAAAGCGGTCGCTGATGATCGACACGCCGATAAACAGGTATAACATCAGAATAAAGTACACCAGGCCTCGGAAGATGATGTCGATTAGATGCAGGTTGGTGTCCGGACGCCAGAGCGGTATCACTAGGCCCGGCTCGCAGCGCACCGAGTAGTTCCCAGACATATTGTCGAGAGTGTGTCGAGAATCGCGGAAACTTGGCGCGCGGTCTCTCAGCGACTTATTTGCCCCGTCTCTTCGGGGAATAAAACTCCGCTCGGAAAAATCCCGTTCTTCATTCAGGCTGACGAGCGATCTTCCCGCGGCGTTCGTTATCTCGACTCGCAAATTGTTTCCGAGGGATAAAAAAATTCGAAAAATTCACTCCCTCTTCGAGGAAAGGGACAAGAGGCGAAAGAGAGATATATATTTTTTTTTCTTTCAAGAAAAACGATCGGAGAAAGAGAGATTTATAGACTATTTTCTCTCAATATTAATACGCCAATTTTGCTCTCTATTACACTGACACTAATTAACAAACCGATATTCACTCCTATATAAACGCGAAAAACGTAAACGAATCGGATGTTCCGCGCGCGATACAGGCGTGTTTGTTTTCGCTGGAGGAAGGGCGATGACGTTTCGGAACTTCCCCGCGGACAACTGGCGGCTTATACCATCGAGCTCCAATTTCGTACTGGCCGCGAGCTAATTTTTCCCATCGGCTTCCTCGCCAACTAATTTCGTTTTCTAATCAAAGTCTTCGACATCGTTTTCCCCGTCGCAAAATTGACCTTGGAGTATTTCTGTCCGTATTTCACTGCCCTGTCCGTTTTCTGCACTCACGCACTCCCGCCCTGCTAATACCCTTCTCCCTTTACGCACCCCCGCTCACACCGTCGTAGGGACAAGCCAGAACCGCACCGGACAACACTGATAATAGGTATTATCGGCGTTGGGAATCGGCTACCGCTGGAACCCACCGATATTACCGCGGCAGTGAGCTCCCATCACGAAGCGGACCCTCTGACATCACGGGGTAACAGAACCGTGCCGGGCCGCGTTCGAACGAACACTGAGAGAGGCGAGAGAGAAAGAGAGGAGGCTAGAGGAGAGAGCCGGCCAGACCGAGTGGGGAGTGGTGTCTCGGGCTAGCCAGACGTAGACCACCCCATCCTCTACCCTCCTCCTCGCCCTTTAGCCTTCTTCCCTCTCTCTCGCTCTCGCCCTCCTCGTCCGGCTGCAGTGCGCCGGCGATACTCCTATCTCGGTCTCCTCCATCGTGGCGACGGTATCGCCAACCTTGTCGCGGCAGTACTTCCGTCTTTATCTGCTTTACAGCAACGGCGGTGCCTCTCTTCTTGTCAATTTTACAGCGTGACGGGGGCCCCCCTTTTCCCTCTCTCTTTCTCTCTCTCTCCACCCCACCGAGCCGACGTTACTCTCGTCCTCGTCTGCTCGACTAGCCGTTACCGCCGCCCTCGTCACATACTTCCATCCTCGCCTGACTTCGTCGCGCGAGCGTTCTACCCTCTTTGTCGGACTTTACCGCGCCGACAATGCTACTCCGAACTCCGTCAGGCGGTATCTCCATTCTCATCGTTCGCGAAGAAATCCCGCCGCTTTTCGCGTATCTACGCGCATCTCCCCAGTCACGCTTCACGCGGCGTAGTATAGTATCTTGTATTCATTCGTACGCGGAGTAACGAGAATATATCTGTCTTCTTCTAGCAACCCACCCCACCTTTTTCCATCCCTCGCTTTTTCTACACCCCGTATTTATACCATTGTCCTCGTCGAACCCCAACGCTCTATCTATACCTTCTTTTCCCTCTCCCTTCTTTCCTCTCACCCCCCCTGCTTTCTTTCTCCCCTTCTCTTATCTCTCTTTCTCTTATTCTATATCAGGGGTGGCTATTGCGTGGCGGCAGATCTCCCATACAACTCTCTCATGATGTAATACAAAGATTTGATTTTGTATTTTACAAATGTAGACAGATCGTGTCATGTATGCGTATCTTTTCTCTTTTGTAAAATCTGCATCTGGAAAATAGTATAGATAAACCAAAATTAGTTTTTCTCGTGTGCATACAGAACGTTATACATATATATAGAGAAAGGGGTGAAAGAGCGGATAGGGAAGGAGAAAGGAAAGGAGGAAAAATAAGATAAAAGTAGAGTGTTAGGGTTCGACAAGGGCAGTGGCATAAATATGGAATATAGAAGACGCGATGGATAAAAAAAGAAAGTAAGAGGATATTGTAGAAGGGTAGATATATATTTTCTATTGTTTGAATATATATGGGAATTTTCTGTATGTAGATACTTCAAACTTCTATATATATGTATTTGAAAAATAAAAAATATATTTTTTATTTAAAAAATACAATATATGTATGTAAACTTCTGTCTGTCTTCGTCGCATTGTCTATATATTCATACTTGCATAATATATAAACAATTTTATGTTGAGAAAATACATATTTATTTTTAACAATTTGTAGGAATTTATAAAAAATGTATGTGGAGGGAGAAGGGGAGAGAGAAAGAGAGAGAGCGAGTAAAAGATTCCAGTAACAAATATACATTTTTTTCAATAACAATTATTTAAGTAATTATCAAGGATGTTTCTTTTAACATTTAATTTGTGTAACTAAGAAATCTGCACCTCTTTAATTTATTTTAATTAATTTTAAAAGTATACGTATTCTTGATTAGTGATTCCAGATTCTTTGCAGCTTTTTCTAAAAATAATTGTTTTAATCCTGCACATCTCTACCTTATGTATAAATTTAATTTAAATGGGTTTCCTGGTATCACCTTATCAGTATGGGATGAGTCTCATAAATAATTTAATTTTAATTACTATTGTTCTAAATGAATCCATTCAAATTGCCTTCGCCCTTCTAAAGTCGTTATCTTCGTCGTTCTTAGATCCTTTCCATTCCTCTCTCGAACTACCCATGCATTTACTCATCCTCCCCATGTTCTCTCCCCTCGTTATACGGCTTGCATTCTCTCTCCCTCATCTCCCATCCTTCGAGTCAGGAACGTATGCGGAAAGACAATTTAACATATCTAAAATCGAATTTTTGCAATAATATCGATTATTAAAAACTTATACTATTAATATTTGTAAAGATAACGTAAACCTTTTTAAAACCAATCGCGTAAATTTTAGTATAAAACATTGTGAGAGTCTACGTTAAAATCAAGAAATTAGAATTAAAATTTTGATATGTTTTCTGAAATAATCTCACCCTCCTGCGAGGTTCCTATATGCGCTATATTGCTTTGAACTCGATCCTCGTCACATTCGGGTGTCCATCCTCTTCCCGTTCTCGTTGCACCGCGCCCTCTTCTCATACTCTACCTCGGCTCTCGCTACACGATTGCGCATGTGCGCCACTCGCAGGGTGCGCAAACAACACCCTGAAAGGGGTAGAAGCTCACCTCGGTATTCTGCATCTAGCTGGCACGGTTAATTCCAGATCAAGTATAATAGCGAATTTATATACGGACATGGAGGAGTAATTGGTTATTTTTGCAATTATTTTAGCAACTAATTAATAAAATGGTCATTAATCAAATTTCTATGTTATTGAAATTTATTATTAACCGTACATTTTACGTTCGTAATTTTTACTTGATAATCATAAAATAAAAGATTATTGTTTTCATCAAATACCTTTAATGCAGATTTTTAATTGATATTTTGTAATAAAAACGTTTTTAATTTAGGTAATTTATCATTACCATTATCATTGCCAGCTTCTATTGAAAAGTAATTCTTTTAAAATTATAAAGAATTTAATTAAATTGTGTAAATTATTAGCGAAACATTACATTGTGTGAAAATAAATTGAATATCAATCGGCAAAATCAATACAATTAATTCTATATTTTTTATTTATTCTTATTTATTAAATGCGAATCTCATAAAAAGCCATCTTTTTGATCGATTTAATAATGTATGCAATCAAAATTACATTTGCGGAATTTGTAATTACTTTCAGATTAATGATTAATGATTTTGTCATAATTGATGATGATCGCACTTTTGGTTACATTTGATATTCTGGTTTTTAATATTTACCATATACGAATATTATTATAATATTACCAAACTTCAGTTCAGTTGACTATAACTGGCATATTTATTCACAAAAAATCACATCAGGATGTGATTTTTTGTGAATAAATATGCCAGTTATAGTCAACTGAAGTTTGGTGATATTATTTTATATTCACTGGCGGAATAAAACCTTTCCATTATTGTTGAATATTATATTATATTATATTATATTAATATAATCTAAAAATATAATTTAAATGCAACGGAAGAACGATGTATTTGGCTAACTTTTACACGACGTAAAATGCGTAAAATGCGTTTAATCCTCTAGCACGACTTTGTAATGTAAAATGGCAGAAAAAAAGTGAAAATAGAAGATTTACCGCCTTCGTGGAAATCGTAGCGATCTCTAGAATTTGATATGCACGAGCTTATTCACTGTGCTCGTTTCTGTGTTTGCATTTATTTCACTATCGTTACACTCGAGTTTTGAAATAGTTGAAATAAAAGAACAATTTAAAAAATTTTTTAAATAGGTAAAGAATATGCTGTGTTAGATTATTTTACAGATAAACTCTTAACTTTAGAATAATAAGTTTTTAATAATTTTTTCAAAATATAAAGAACTTCGCATAAGTTAAATGTTTAATAAATGCAATTACAAAGTTGAATAAAAAAGAAAAATTGAATAAAGGACACCTAAATAAGTCTATGTATTAACAATAAGATGTAGGATACATAAGAATATTTATGTGGACATAACTTTATTTGCTCATACGAGTTTATTATAAAACGCAAACTTTATTTTAAAAGATATAAGCAAAATATATTCAATTACGCATGCATATTATATAATTATCTTATCTTATAGCAATACATAATGATGCAAACATTAAATGACCAAGTTTATAATAAAGCATTAGCAAAATACAATCGTAATATAATGAAATCAAATAATGTACTTTGTTTTCTATAAAACGACAATGATTATTATTTGATCTTAATTTGTAAAACTAAATATTTATCGTAAAAAAACCTAATTATTTATTTGTAATGGTGAAAAAACAAAATCGTTTGTTTCATATATCCGCTAAATGAGTTACACAATGAAAGATAATTCGAAAAATATGCATTAGCTAAATTAAAACTGATGTACTTGTTTCATTATTTACCATGTTTTATGTGAATAAAACATGGTAAATAATGAAACATTTTTGAAACTTTCTGAAAATAGTATTTTTAATACAAATAGAGAGGATCTCTGAAAATAAGTACTATAAGGTACTATTAATATATTTCTCTAAGTGATAAAAAGATTTTATTATAAATTACTTTTCTTTTTTCACCAATACGTTTTAATTTAATGTAAACACCGAAATACTTAATTTTTGCCTTACTTCGGATTTCTCATATTTCTACAAAACTTATTTGCAACATTTTTTTTTTTTAATGAAACAGTTAAATGCTACGAAAATGTATTTCCAACCATTAAAAAATCTTATCATAAGTCTAACGGTAAATATTCCTTGAATTATTACCAAAAAATATTATTAGAATTGTATAGAATTATCATCACTAAAATTATTTTGGTTATCATCCTCATTATCACCCTCGTCTTCGTCATTATCGCACTGACACGGTGCGCATTTATCCTCAACACGCATATTCTTCAAATGTACTCTTAAGTGTCCTGGAAGCGATCGGAAAGATTCTGCTTTCAATATTGGCATAGGGTTCTCATCGAGGTAAACATTTGTCAGCTCTTTAAGATTAATTAATGATATGTTGTCCAGTTCGGTGAAGTTATTTCGTTCAAGATGCAGCTCTTGAATGAACAACGTGTATCCCCAGTTCGTCGGAAGCTCCCTAAGTCGATTTCCGGAAAGGTCCAGATATTTCAATTTCTGAAGATTATGGAAAGCACGGAACTGAATGGTGGTTATAGCATTGTTTGATAAATATAAATACTCCAAACTACTCAAGTATGGGCAGAAAGTGCCTGAGAGAATTGCACTGATGCGATTTTCAGACAGATCCAGAGTCCTTAGGCGAAACATCGAGCAAACTTCCGGTACGGTAGCAAGTGTATTGTTAGCCAAAGAAAGTGCACTTATGCTAATAGTATTATTAAAAGTGTTCTTGGCCACATCGGTGATCTTGTTGCCCGATAGATCTAATATTGACAGATGTCTCGTGTCACTGAAGGCATCGGGCGATATTTCTGAGATCAGATTGTTGGCTAAAGACAGATTCTGTAATAATATAGCGTCTTTCAAGGATATTGATTTGTCTTCGCAGTCCTCAAAGCATACTTGGGTAATGGCGTTATCGTCCATAATGAGTTCCCGTAAGTTCCTAAAATTAATAGATAAAATTAAAATAAAGAAATAAATAGCGTCAACAATAACAGTAACTGTGACATTAATAACAATGATAACAATGATGATAAGGCAGTAATAACAGCTATAAAAATGACAAAACAATATAAAATCAATAACTGAAATGGTAGTGTGACAATAATAAAAATAATATCAATATTAATAACAATAATAACAAAAAATATCGATAAAAACAATCGTTAAAAACAAAAATAAAACAATATTAACACTACCAATAGTGACAATAACAGAAATATAGCAATGTCAATTATTGCCCATTTAAAAAATCCTGTTTCTTATATTCTATATAAAAAACAATCCATAAACATTTGTATACCTGAGTTTGCCTTGTTTGACTCGATCGATCGAATTTTTCTTTAGGTGAAGATGAGTCAATGTTGCCGGAATATTTTCGAAGACGACATCACTGGAACTGATGCTGTTATTGTTCAGATATAAGTGAGTCAAGATGGGTGTAGCGAGATGAAAAGGCACTTGGAAGTTCCCTAAATGACTATTGCACAGGTGCAGATATTTCAAATTTGAAAAAACTTCATATTCAATCAGGGTATTTTTCAGGGGGTTATGAGAATCTCGGTTGTTATCGATAATTAACACCTCTAATTTTTCGTTTCCGGTCAACGACAATAGCTTTTCTTTCAGAATTTTATTTCCAGAAAGGTCCAGATACTGCAGGTTTCGCATATTGCGGAAAGCGAATGGTGAAATATCACTTATGTTATTGTCATCGAGTCTTAGATTGATGATGTCATTGCTGTTGATGAAGTCTCGGCCGATTTTTTGAAGACCGACGTTAGAGAAACTGAAGATATGACTGTGACGGGGGCACAAGGGCCCACGAACTATTGGTGGGATAGTTGAAGTGTAGGTGTATGGTATAGGGGTATCCTCTTTGTCATTTGGAAATAATTTATGCGTCTTGAAATCGTAAAGGGAAGTACCATAGTTTTCCTGAGTTTTTGCTAGGTATACAGTGGTGAAAATGAGAAAAATCGTAAATTTGTGGCCTAGCACCATCTAAAAAAAGAAAAAATAAACAGGCAAATTAATATATTTAACAATAAGATTAAAAAACACAAACTAACTTAATATGTGTTTATAAACTACTAATAAAATTAATTTATTAATAATAAACTAATATAAAATAAAAACAACAAATATATAAATTAAGTCAATAAAATAATAATAAGTTAATGTAATAATAAGACTGTATTAAAATAAATTAAAATTTCTTAAGAACATAATACATAAAAATTGGTAATCAGTTAAATTAATATTAAGAAATGGAAATGGCTTATTATTAAACTGACATAAAATAAATAATAATAATTAATAATTTTGAATATGTGTGCAATGTATATGTATATATTAAATTTATATATTCATATGTATAATATTTCGTAAAAATGCGATTCAAAACCCCATTACAGGTTTATAATATTTATTGAAAAAGAAAACTCTGTAACTAATAAAATGAAATTAATATACAAATTAAATCTTTTAGAATATATAACATTTTTCTATTTTGATAATATAAATTACCTATTCACATTTATTCATCGCTTATAATATGAACATAGAATTATATACATTAAAATAATTGTAATAATACGGAGTAATAATACGGAATTTTATTGTTTTTTTAATATTTTAATCTTTTACGAGAAGCTTTCTACGTGTTATTCTTCCAAAATAAATGGAATAATATTTAATAAATTTTATATACAATTTTCAATTCAAATATTATACGGTAATACTTTAAAAAACAATTATTTAAATATATATGCTATAGTCAAGATAATTACTTTACAATGAATTACTTAAATATATTTAGATATGGATTATATTAAATAGTCAATAAATATTATATAAACATAAACCTATTATAGATGTATTCCAAAAAGATATTTGTATGCTCTTAAGTATGTTCTAGACTTTAGTTATGTGAAAGTAACGTAATGATAATTTCCGGATAAATTCTAGTAATTTGCGGAATACTTACCATTGATGTTGGTTGTACGGTTTATTTCTTAAAGTTGTTAAATACTTCTTAAATACTCTTCTTAAATACTTCTCTGCACTCACGGATTAATTCACTCAAGCAGTCTAACACCTTTTGTCGCAAGCAGGCAAACTTATCTTCTTATATACCGAGGATGGTCCTCAGGGGGGCCTGTCTTCACGCAGTGCCGTCTATATGACGCATCATACCCCTCCAGTTGAAATTAACGCATTTATATTGTGTTAATATAAATAAGTTCACTTAATTAAATCAATCCTAAGCCTTTTCCTTAATTATATTCTTTTTCATGAGATTGAGATACTATTTTATACTAAAAATACTGTATTAGAAATTGGTTTCTCATATTTTTAGTTTATTCGTTCTTTATTAATTCATCTTTCATATATAAAGGATATTAAATATCTCTAATATCATAAATGTGTATTTTAATAAATAAGAATAAAACAATATAGGATAGTTCGAAAATTTAAAGCCCTTACTTTGTAATTGATTCTAATGCACATACAAATATACATATATAAATGTTTTTTTAGAACATATATTGTCTTTTTTTAAACAATTACATTCTCTATTCTTATTTTTTTATTTTTCAGATTCTGTACCTCTTTATACTCGTTATGTCTAGATATTATTTTATCTTATTTTATTTCATTTTATGTATTACAATAGAATGTATTACAATAGAAAAATAACGAAGATGATAAAATTTATATAATGTCTACTTTTTTATCCGGGATCAAAGATTATATCGTCGTACTTTCCTGAGCACGCGCGATTAAAACGTATCCTGTGTCACGGGGATAGTTTCTCATGAACTCCATGCATTCTTACGGCTAGTCTTACACAATTATCATACCATGCATCATCAACGTCCGATGATATAAATAATCTGAACCATCTAAAGTTTAGTGAGAAAAGTTCTCAGAATTGCAGATCCGATAAGTGGCTTTTAGCATCTAATAAGGTAAGGCATAATATATTTAAAGAGTTAGATGTATTTTATAATTAATTTATTTTGTCTTTTGTATTATATGAGTTTTGAAAATTTCTATCAAGATATGTAATTTTAATTAAGTTGTTTTAGTTTCTAACTAATAAAATATTATACTATGAGTGTTCGTAGCGTTTTTTTAGCAGCCAGAATAACTTCTATTAAAGCTAAATCCATTCTTTTTTTAGTGGGAATTCAGCAGCATACTCAGCAGATAGCGAAGCTGTAGCGCGCTGAGTATCAACTAACAGCAGAGGTTTTCTTTTTACATATCCTATTGCGTCGTTGGTATAAATTGTTATTTCAAATGAACGGACCAGTTAAATATACTAAATAGTTTTTTATTCTTAATTTACAAAAATGATATAACAATAATTAAAATAAGTTTACAATGTATTTGAAAAAAAGTATGTCGGAATTATAACTAAGAATTATGGCGTAATAAATTAATTATTTTTGCGTCTTACATGA
Organism: Temnothorax unifasciatus; assembly: GCA_030770225.1. Lineage (NCBI taxonomy): Eukaryota > Metazoa > Arthropoda > Insecta > Hymenoptera > Formicidae > Temnothorax > Temnothorax unifasciatus. The sequence continues at coordinate 58,612 of JASTWK010000556.1, forward strand.
TAGACTTATAAAAATTAGAGAGATGTTATACATATATGTGGAATACTAAATACACGTTAAACAAACGCTTAATAATTAAAATAATGAAGTCGCAAAATAGTAATCAGTATATAGCGTTAAAACTGAATCATATTAAACTAAGAAGATGGTAACAAAATCGGGTAACGGTTCTATTTCCAGGGTTGTGATCTTAGTAAAAGTATTATTTCTTACAAATAAATGGTTTAGTGAAATTATTGAGTAAATTCCCATTTCGGAAATACTTGCAAACTGATTCGAATTTACATTTAAATATTTGAGATTTTTTAAGGGCGACGCCCAGTCAGTAGGCAAATGATTCAAATTATTTTCCGATAGATCTAAATACTCCAATTTGTCCAGACCTGAAAAGGTTTCCCTTTCAAGATTATCTATTCTATTTCCTTTTAATGACAATTTATTCAAGGATGTTAAATACTTAAAACTGTTTGGACTAATGTGTTTGATAATATTATAACATAACGACAATTCTTTAACCCATTGAACATTATTTAGAGTAGGAATATATGAAAATTTATTATAATCTAATATAAGTACGCGTAATGCACGAAACATTTCGTAATGAACGCCAATGTCATTATTCAAATTATTTCGTGACAAATCAAGTATCTCTAAGTACGGCGTATCGAAAAATGCCGCACTTAGTTTCGTGCAATTAGATAATGATAAAGTTCGCAATGTCGTAGAATTTATATTAAGTTTTTCCAACGGATTTCCATTCAGATATAAACTTGTAATTTCTGCTACGTTCCGTAGCATCAAATTACGGAGATGATTGTTCTCTAAATGAAGAACGCGAAGAGTTGATGGGATTTTGTAAAAAAAGTGCGGGTCTAATTCTAGGGCATTGATATTTACTAAATCTAAACGTACTAATTTTGGAAAAGACTTGTTAAAACCCCATAATAAAGTGGAAATGTCGTTTCCACTTAAATCGAGATATTCTAAATTTGGTAATTTCATGTTCGTACTATCAAATGTCATATATTTATACATATCCTCCGTTTCTTCAGCATCGAAGGTTTCAAGTTGTGGTATTGCATTTACATCAGACGTCGTCTGATAGCTTAAGTCCAATACTTGAAGATACGGATGCTGAATTTGATTATTCTTGTAGAGATTAATACTATTACGTGACAGATTGAAACAAGACAAATATGTCACGTAATTCAAGATGTTTTGAGGTACTTTTTTGAAAAAATTATGGTGTAAAGACACGTGACGGATTGCGTCACTTTGAATAACATTATTCTGAATATTTCGTATATACATTTCGCTTAAATCGACAAATTCTGTTTTTCCACAATTTTGTATTTTGTGGATTTCGGCATCATTGGTGATTTTTATATCGTGTATTTTTTCATGTTCTTTAGAACGTATTGAAATGCTCTTCATATTCGGTTGCTGTAAGCTGTATCCAGCAAAGGAAAGCGTTAATACAATCAGTATTATTGATTTCATCTGTAAAAATAATAAAAAATAACATACGTGACATTATACGAATTGTACAACAACAGTTATTAAAAACTATATTTTATCACGTAATTTAAAATAACTATACAAAATTTTATTAGTTAGAAAACTTTCGTTAGTTCCACTTTTTATAAGCGAAAAATACTATTCTTTTATACACCATCTCTATTATTTACATTAAATATCTTGGAAATCATGTGTTATATTAAAATTCCATTTTTTTAAATTCATTTAAAATTAAATAAAAAGTGATAATTTGCTTGTTTTTGCCTATTATAAAGGTTTACTTTACTAATTATTTAAAATAAAAAATTTAATCTAGATTTACGAAATCTTTACTTGTCATTTTTAAATTCTAAATTAAATTAAATTCTAATTTAATTATCGTAATAAAAACTACACGACACACACAATTAATGAATTAATGTCATAGCGAAATATTAAATGTATCGCTTAACTATTTCTTTATAAAATATACAAAGTTTATATGTAAATTATTATAAAATAACAGAAATATAACATACCATTGTAATAATTGCTTCGAAGTATAATAATTTTCTATTTTGTGGCTATTATATAGCGCCTAGCTCTGCTGCGACTCACTCAGTCAGAGATGCTCTTTTCGTAAAGACTGTGCGCTTTCGTAACAGCAGCCTATATTTATACCGTCACGTAATTATTAAAAACCAGCGTCTCCTATCTCGTATGCATGTTTTTATCATCCGGAAGTTCCGGGGCAGAATAAACGCAAAGGTTATCGAAGCGATATCTAACAAACGTATTAAATTATCAAATAAATAGAAATCTTTTCTGTCTATGCGTATATAAACACATAATATATGTGTAATGTACAAAAATCACAAAAAGAATTATATTTGATAAAATTAATTAGAAAAGAGAAATTGCATTTTACAATATACTCACAAACCTATTGTTATTATAAAGAATTACCAGTTAACGAACGTCAATTGCTCAACAGATGTAATTATAATCTTCAAAGTTGATAAGAAGTTTCTCGAAATAATAAATATAATCAATTTCTTCTACGTTAAAATCCTCTAGTGTACATTTTCTTCTACTCTACTTAATTCTTTTCTCTGCAAAACAAGATAGTCCTCTTACACCGTTATCCCGTTACACTGCTCTCACATTTACCACATGATCACATGAACACACATGGAATGAGAAAGTGAATGTGAGAAAGAGAGAGAAAGAAAGAGAGAGAAAATCACGATGCATTTTCGTTCTGTGCATGTATATGGAATAGAAGTAGTAAGTAAAGGAAAATTTTAGGATATAGAAGACACTAATTATAATAATTAAATGCAATTATTATAACTATATTCAACTTTTATTTATAATTACTACATTTTAATAAATGTTAAAATAATTAAATAGTTTATATAATTATTAAATGTTTCTTCGATTAAAGTGTGTTCTTTATTCAAGATACTTTTAACTGATATATCGCAACATTACTTAAAGAATCGATAAGTGTATGTAACTAAGGAAACATATTTGTAAAAACTGAGAGAAAAATATTATAGTTGAGTGCTTTTGCCTCTGGCCTAATATGGACACACATCGATGTACACACATTATTTGAGTTCTCATATATTTACTGTTGCTAAAATAAAATTACCTGAAATACAGTAACAGAGTTAATATAATAATATTAATAAGCGTACTTGACCAATTTTAATGTTTAATAATATGAAATATATTGCCTACCCTAAGCATATATATACCATAAAACTTCTTTAACGATGATTTTCTTCGTTATTAATAGAAGGTTTTGCTTGATCTCTGCGTGTATATCGAGTTTCCATAATTGAATTTTCATATCGATGCTTTATATGCTTCCAAAGCCTCTGTGATAAATATTAAATTTCATTAATTTTGACAACTTCGATGACTTTATCAACACATATATCAATGTATCAACGTACCCCTTTGTTCACAGTTTCGTGTATATAATCGCAAGCCTGATCGTAAGCCCTCTCAAAGAACATCGCGCTAATCACAACGCCAAGTGTGAACGTAGAGCTCCGCTTGAATACGTAGCGATAAAATAAGCGTGCAGTCGTACGGAGCATGGTCAGAAATTATGGAAAATATTCCAAGACATGAAGTGCAGTGTAGATTGAAATATCGATTGTCAAATTATTTATTTATAAATGGCTGCGTCCCGATATATTCAGTACTAAAAATCTATATAGCGTGACGTAAAATATAGATTTTCAGTACTAGCAGTGAATACCGAAATGCGGCCAATTTTATCACGTTTTCACGAGAAAAAGGAACATATATTCACGTAATTGACCAAAATCATCTTAACATTAAAAGTAATGTCATTGAAATAAACGATAAATTTCTCTAGGGAAAATTTCTATCTTAAAAATTTACATCTACAATATACATATCTATGATAATTTCAATACAATTTGTGAAACTTATATGAACGTGCTAAATAAATGGAAAAAATATTGCTTTTAAGAGATAAAAAATACTTTTTTTTCTCTCTCTCTCTCTAAAAAAATTATTTGGAATTAGAATTAATTAAAAATGAAAGAGAATTAAAACAGAAGACATTTAACACAATTTTGATGAAATTCAACTTTATAATATAATTAATCTTTTATTTCAAGAAAAAATTGGATACTTAAAACTATATAAATAAGTAAATTATTTTTACTAATTTTTTCCAATTTTAATTTAACTTTTATGTAATTATTACTTTGTATATGCCAATTTAATGATAAGTTATCATCCTGATATCCTATTTTGCTTATTTTAGTTTCTCTTTATCTATTTCTAGGAAAAGATAGCACAAGCAGTGATACAAGCAATGATAGGTTGAATCATTCTGTTCTATTTTTAATTGCATGACTTTTGATCTAGATTTGGGTTTCCATTCAATATAAACAACCAATATAAAACAACTATGATTATAGATACAAAAATAATATTGAGTAATGTAGAACAGAACGTTTTCATTTAAGATTTTGTTCTCGAGAGAAAACCATCTTTGGAAATTGAAAAATTAATCGTGTATTTTTCCTTGTATATTATAGAATGTTCTATACCGTTGAAAAGGCAATTTATAAGAATCATGTTTTGTAATCTAATCTTGCAAACTTCATTAAATTATCTAGCAATTTGTATTGACAGCAGGATAAATAAAAGATAAAACATTATTAAATATGCTTTAATTGCAATGCTTGTATATATTTCTATTCTTAATAACAATATCGTACAAAAATACAAGACAAGTACGTACAGCCAGAGTATACTGTACATAAAAACAATGATCACTTTTTAACAGGATGATGGAAAATATAGAGCGTTTTTTCTCACACATGGATAGCTGGTGTGTGTGTGTGTGTCACAAACGTATTAGTTTAAAGCTCAATTCTATTACAACATAAATTTCACGTTTTCTCCGCGTCATCGCGATGTAAAGTTTTCGGAATTGAAGTTGGTGTTTGCAACACCTTCCGTGATATCCTTATTTGTCCGGACACTGGATCTCGTCCGAAATATTTGACCTGTATCTCTTGACCGACTTCAAGTCCTAAAGCGCTGGGATGATGGATTTTACGTTGATCTAATTGTGAGTTAGGTAATAATGCTGGTACCATATTGGAATATAACGTCACCATGACCCCAGTTTCTCGAATTTCCACTATTCTAGCAGTATAAATAGCGCCGAACTCCAAGGTTGGCTCACGATCCTTTCGCAAAATGTCCTCTATCATTTCCTTGGCCTCAGCCATGGCATTCTCATTTGGCGCAAATATTGAGTAGGTGTTTTCATCGTGCGGATATATCTGAACGATATAAAAATAAAGAACTGATAATCTCAAATTATTATAATAACCATAATAAGTGATATTAATAGTATCAGGTCATCATATACGAAATCGTGATAAAAATCTTACGTGCACTCCGGTCTCCAAAAATATCTTCTTCAGGTTCATTCCACCAACCCCGAGGAGCTTTCCTCTTTGATGAATAGGAACCTCCAAGTTATCGACCACCGGCATCTTGTCCTTCCTAGTTTGTCGCGGTGCCCGTATCACGTTATTCATTACCTTAATTATTTCCAATTTAGCATTCGTCGCCTGTTGTATACACTCCATCATGATTTTCAACGGGACACCTGGTATCTTTACATCAGCCTGCAACGCGGTGAATCCTCGTTTGGTACCTGCTATTTTGAAATCCATGTCCCCGAGGTAATCCTCGATTCCCTGCAATCAAAAGTTTTTGTCAAAATCGCTGACTTTAATACCGACGTCCAATTCCAGTGATTAAACTTTAACAACTCGTAACTCGGGATAAACTTATCCTGAAGGGATCAACAATCTGATCTGAACCATCCGAATATGCAACGGGAAATAGAGATTCTCATTTCGGATAATCTTTATGTGATAATCTTTATGTGATCTTGACGATGCCGTCCAAGATCAAATCGATACATGTTCAGTTAATAATAAATTACTTCATATCACATAACTTTTGTACAAAACATTTCTTTTTTTATAATATCATACTTTCCGAAATATTTAGAGGTGTCGATACTAGGTCTATGATCGACTTCAGGCCCATTCTATATGCGCGCGTAGAGCGTAATTTTTTTAATATACAGGATGGCCTAACAAGTAAGGCTTAACATCCAGAGAATTACGCGACCAATTTTAATTGTTCTAATGTCGAATTTTATAGATTCCAGAAGTCTTTAAACCTATGTCAAGACTGATCCTCATTCATTCCCAGGAGGATAAAGCGGTAACTTTAAAATTTTAAACGGGAACCTATATAAAACCAATTATTTCTATAGTTTATGTCAGAAGACGAGGAGCAACCTTTGTCTATTTTTCTTAAAACCATTCTCCTTCAAAAATCACGTGTTTGAAATTCAGAGAGATATGTAGATACTATATACATATGTATAACCGAGTTAATAGTTATCTAAACGGTGTAGTAAGACTATGTAAATACGTACTAATATATCGGTCAATATTTTGTACTCCTCGATATTCATATTGGTTTCATTACATTTAGTTACAAGACCAATAGCCACGCCTGCTGTTGCCGAAGATATTGGTATACCTGCGTCGAGCAGTGCCAAACTTCCCCCGCAGACGGTAGCCATCGAGGAAGAACCTTTTCATAAAATATAAAAAATAAATTTAACTTACACCGATACATCATATCGCGCCCATATAAAAACGTTTTTGATAGAACCAAGTTTGGTGTCACTCTGACATTGCCTCACCATTTGATTCTAGGACTTCGCTAGTCAGTCTTATAGTAAAGGGATAATCCTTTGGAAGAACCGGTCGCAAAGCTTTCTCCGCCAAAGCGCCGTGTCCCAATTCTCGGCGACCTACTCGACTTACGTGTCCCGTTTCATTGGTTGCGTAAGGTGGAAACTCGTAATGAAGAAAGAAGTTCTTTTCCTTCACGCCACTGCCACAAAAAAAGTTAAATTTTAGATGTTTATTATACGTTAATAAGATTTAATAAGACAAATTCAACGAATAATCCATATCTGACTAAAAAGGATTCAAGCAGAAATCGAAAATAGTAGATTGTAAACACTGTCTTATTAACAACTACAGTGAATATTGTATTGCATAGACATTTGTGCTTGTCTGTTCTTACTTGGATCTTACTTGGCTAATTCTTTCGGTAAAACTATATTCTAATTTAAACCCTTTTCTATATTTTTAGATCGAGATCTCTCTGTAACAAAAAATCTTGCACTACATGATGATGCAGTTGCAATATCATAAAACAAAATAAACCAGTACAAAAGAAAAAATAATGTCCAAGCTCAATTGTATTACTATTAATATACCTAATTAGCATCGAAATGGCGTCCATTTTCAGCGCACTCTCCAAAGAGTCCAAAGTCACGGTGCACATGACCTGGGTTTGACCTCTTTGAAACACAGCTGAACCATGAAGAGGATTGAAGAGATCCACTTGACACGATATATCGCGTAGACCGTCCAGCGAGCGACCGTCGCACCTGCAAATCATCAATTCCTAATATCTCGCTCGTTATTCGAAGAACGACGATAACAAAACATCTTACAACATGAGAAAAAATACCTGACATCCTTCTCTAAAATCAACGTCCTAAATACATCTCTGACAATTTTTCCAAAGTTTTTTTCCGCTAACTTGACATCCAAATCCGCGTTATCCTTTCGCAATGTTTCGATAACGCTATTTCTAAGATCGCTAACCGCGTTATCTCTCGATATCTTATCGTACGTATGATTTGAAAATATATCTCGCAATTTTGCCTCCGAGAGTTCTTTCACGGTACCCTTCAGATTATCGTCTTGCTGTTGTTCATTAGTCTCAATCTCTCTTTTCGTTTTGCCGCACGCCTTTTGCAAATTCGTTATCGCCGTTACAATGCCCTGGCATTCCTTGACGCCAAGCTTTATCGCCTTCTTTAAATGTTGCTCCAATATCTCGTTGGCCGAGCCTTCCAACATGACGATTAGATTTTGCTTAGTCGCGGTGATAATGAGGTTCAATATACTGTCCTGAATTTGACGTCTGGTAGGATTGATTATCATTTCATTGTCGATCATTCCGAGTCTAACAGCGCCCACAGGACCATTCCATGGAATATCGGAAACGCTGAGAGCCGCGGAAGCGCCATTAATGGCAATCACATCTGGATCGTTCATGCCGTCGATAGCTAACATGTTGCACATTATCTGGGTGTTAAAGTAGAACCCTTCTGGAAACAATGGCCTTACGGACCGATCAATGACTCTGCTCGTAAGAATTTCGTGCTCGCTCGGCCCAAGTTCCCTTCGTAGAAAGTTGGTTGGTATACGACCGGCTGCTGCCGCTTTCTGTCTATAGTCCACGACGAGTGGCAGGAACGAAGAGGTGGACGACTGGTTTTGACAGACTGCCGTGACCATGACAGAAGTGTCTCCCAGAGTCGTAACTGCGCAGCCATCGGCGAAACGTGCATATTTGCCCGTAGAGAAGTGGAGTTGCTTGCTAGACATATATAAAAAATATATCAGTCAATCAGAAATATATACATATAAATTAATATTGAATAGAGTTAATTCTTTCTCATAATTTCTAAGCACTTTTCAAATAAGTGATAAACTGAAAACAAGGAGTTTTTAAAAATAAAATAAAAACTTTACAGAAACTATGAAAACCATATTTTTCAGTTAATTTCAGGTAGATTCGCATATTGATATAAAATTTAATTATAAAAATGCGATATTGATTCATAACTCAAAACGTGCAATACATGTTTATTCCCTTTGATTTTTCAAAAGAAAAATTAAAATTAATCAGTAAAATTAATCAGAAATTTTTCTATCGACAAGTAATGCGATAAAAAAAAGGAAACTCGCTACAAAACATCTGAAATATCAAACTAAGGATAAAAATGTCTGCATGACCGCAACTGTCTTACTATTTACATACCGTAAACTTTATATGTAATATTTTTTCGAACACACGTGGATATTTTGTAACTCGGAATACATGCAAACATGTCTTTCCAACAAAAATCAAAGGCTACGAGGTTTAATAATAATACAAGTCCGTCATAATGTCTAATGTTACATCTGATTCGAAATTATAGGTTACAATGTGCGAACGTGACAATCTCAGTTCTCACCCGTCAGACAACGTGACAGTCTCCGTGCCGGCACTCTTGTTACTTGCGCTACTAAACTTAACGTAACAAACATTTCCATTTTTACACAAATTTTTACACGGCAGGACCGCTGATCTGCGGTATCTGGATAACCTAAAACTCGTAAATGCTAGCATCTTTGGCGCGCACGTGAATGTGAATAGAGTGAATGGACCTCTATTGGGTCGCTGATCGTGAAGGAAATTTGAAGTGAGCCGCCATATTTGGACGAAAGTATAGAAAGCGCCATTGATGCCTCTTCCCGCTTGAAATTGATTTCCGCCAATCAGACGCGTTGCATCTAGATATTTGTGTATACATCGTGACTGTCAAGTTCGCCAACATCGTTTCGGAATAGTACATGTTTTTTTTTGACAACATGTGTGCATGAGATTTGTTTACATTGCTTGAAATCTACAAAAATTAACGAGATAAATGTACATTCGAGCGTTGGGGATGGAGAAAGCGAGGATTCTGAAGGCAAAAAGTGCAAACAATAGAGAAACAGATCTGTTGAACACTTTCGAAGCAACATTTGGCGAACTTGACAATCCCCGATAAACAGACGTCAGATGCGACGTGCGGTCCGGAGGAAACTTCAAGTAGTAGGAAGACATCACTCTGACGCCTTCTGATAGAAATTATATTGGCGACGTTCAGCGAAAAGAAACAACTCTCATCGAGCGCTTAATGATTATCATTGGGCGCGTTCAGCAAACCAAGCCGCTCAGTAGCAGTCGAACGTGATTGGCTCTTACTTTTAGAACCAACCAATCAACGCAAAAGGTTGATAAGACGAACTCAACAGTTGTGTCTGCTGAACACGGCCATTATTATTATTGGTTTCTATATACTTAGATCCAGCGAAGAACCAAAGACAAGAATCAATTTTATATTAAAGAGCTCACTGAGCTGCTTTTTCTGCTGAACGCAGTTGTAGAGAACTCTTGCACGCGTGAATACTGCGAATGCTTTGGAAAAAAAAAACAGCGATGACTGACGCATCATTTAAATTAAAAGAACCCTTTACTTTTCTCATTAATATAAAACAAACAGATCTTGAAAACAAACCACTCCACTTTCATTGTTGATGACGGTTTTTGTTCATTCGATTAGATATTTTATTTGAAATTATAAAATATACTAATGAAACAGTTTAGCATTTAAATTTATGCCATTATTATGTATAAAAAGATTGGTCAAAGTTTTCTTTTTATTTAAGCTTTTCTGAATTTTTTCCCCCGATATTTTAGGAAATTAAATTACGTAAAGAACGTTATTTATTTCGCTTTGCGATTTGTTATTGCGCTTCCGACTCGTCGTATAGTTCGATAAATTTGTGATCGAAAACAACGGGGACGGCTCTTCCTTTCTTTCTATGCGCTCTTTATACGTATTTGCAAATGCGGTTTCACTTTCTCGTTCTGTCTTGTCATTTCGCGCAAGGCGAGATGCATTCGCGCCAACATATATATCTTGTTCATTTCTATTATTAGCGTGTGTTACTTTAGGAAATTCTCTGGGGACGCTGCGTAACAAAGTAGAACAATATTGAGAATTTTTCTCTGTATATATCTACGGTTGATTCGTATTCATCAACTTGAAATAGTTAATTAATAATTAATCGCTTACTTGACAGACATTCGATTCTGAACAGACCATTTTTATTATTGAAATATCCTTAGATATCATTGCGCGAAATGTGTGTTAAATGTGTAGCACTTTAATGCGATAGCTTCTTCATTTTAAATGTAACCACGTGATTAATCTATTCGTTAGGATCAATGTACAAAATCGAATTATCTTTAGGATATAATTCGAACGTTATTAGAAATCGCCGGTTGCATGTTTATAGATTCCCTGTAAACGCGGTATCCTGCAACATCGAGTAACAACGCAAATCAGAACAGTGGATTATCGTCTTAGCGATTATATCATTATATCGACCGCGTTTCTCTCAGCTCGTACGAGTAGAGTGATTCGCTCTCGAAAGTTGTCTCTTCGTTTCAGTACGTATGAGATAGAAAGAGAGAGAGAAAGAGAGAGAGACTTGAATCGCGCCTCGGTTCCCTCGGTTTCTTTCCTCGAGCAATCTGATCGCTAATTACAATATGCCCAACTATTCGCACAGCTCTCCACGCGACGAAATTCTTTTACCAAGGAAGAAAGTCCTCCGAATTCAAATAATCCTGCGAAAGCTTTGTCTTCTGGGCGAAGTGAGAGAAAGTCTCTCACCTTCTTTTTTTTTTAAACCGATTCGCTTCGTTAATTTTTTTTTACTGCGACTCTCGAACGGATTATAAGGATTTCTTCGATCGATTTCCATTCGAGCCACTCGAAATGAAAGGAAAATCTCATTTGTTTCCCGTTTATTTTTATCGTCGTGCCAGCTTTTTCGCAATATTGATTTCAGATCTCAAAGACATTAACGGTTTGGAGGATTCGATGATCTCATTGAGTTCCAGATTCCAAGTGTCTAAAAATCAACAATTAAAACTCTCAGGCGCATTTTAAATCGAAAAATACAAAATCCACAGATGTTTAATTTAATTTTTTTTTTTTTTTTAACGTGAGATCACTCTTTCTCGCATTTTAAACAGGACGTTTCTAAGATCGAAATCTTACCTCGTCGTCGTTTTAACTCGTAAAAATTTACGTCGAGGTTTCATTCTGTAAATTATGATGTTAAACGCGCCTCATGTTTCTTCAACATCTGCTAGACCGCATCGCTTTTCCCCTCTCCCGCGCTATTCAACGATCACTTTCTTCGAGATCGCTTCGTACCGAAGGATCCGCTCTTCGCGTCGCGCTAATCCTACTCGAGGACCGATTGGCGTCGCCGAGGCCAGTCAGGCTATGCGGATCCATAGATCATAGCGATCCGCAGCGCGGTGTGGTGATCCAGCGCGGATATTCTTGATTTCGCTGGTGATGTATCGTCTGCGCGGTGATTTCCTCGTCCTGCTGGTGGTCGTTCTAGCGGAGGTCCAGGGTGCCATGATAAGAATCATCCGAGAGGATCATTTTAGTAAGTAATTTCTCGACACTGCGACTTTTCTTACTAGAAATCTTCCTTTCTTTTCTTCAGTGTAATAAAATCCCTAAAAAATAAAATAAAATTCTATTAATTGAACACAGGTAATATCTTTCAAAGTGTAATTTTTTGTAAGATTTAGATATATTTCTCAGTAATATTTGACTAATGAGATTGAGTTGATGTCTATTTTTGAGAGTAGTTAGTTTTTTTATTTGATAATTTATATTTTATTTTTGAATTTTCCAAGGTTTTTTCTTTCTTTTCTCCGACATTTAATTAGCATTGTTATCATAATCTTTGAGATATGTAATTTCTAATTTAATTTCTGAAACGTGTGATTAATTTTACATTTCTGCCACTTTGTGTGTACGGGATTTCTGGAATAATTGGAATTTTAGTTTCATCGAATTTTGAATTGCTAGTATTTGAAAATTAATACATCCTTTATATTTTATTTGTTATATACGCTTGGATTTTAGACCTGTATACATAACTTTGGATAATTCGTATGTATCACGCGATAAAAAAGCAAATACATTTCAGAAATACTCGCGTATTTAATTCTTACGTTAATCCACCGATTACTTACGGATCGATCCTGGACATTTAAAAATCAGCATATTCTCGAGTTCCGTCGCGCTCTTAAATTTTGCCGAGTATCCCTGGTGCCGTGTATTTGGCCACGTGGAGTTCGTGCCTCGCGATTCCAAAGTAAAAGCATTAAGCAAATATAAACACGGCTTCCGGTAACAGAGTGCGGATGTCCAGCAGCGTCGCAGCGGCAGCCGCGATCGATCGTCTCGCCGGAGGTCCAGCTGGAGGACGGCGCCTCGTTGTCGACGACCACCACCACCACCGGGCGCATTTTCAACGGCAAGCCCAGCAGAAGGGGCGCGTGGCCTTGGCAGGTGTCCCTTCAGTTGCTACACCCGAAGCTGGGTTTTATCGGTCACTGGTGCGGCGGGGTGCTGATCGACCCCAAGTGGGTGATCACCGCCGCTCACTGCATTCACAAGTGAGTTTGATATTTCCACAGAATGATAGATTTTCCCGGAAAGTTACTCTTCGCTGTTCCATTCCGCGAGAAGCGTACCCTGAATTTTAATCAATTCAATTTTAATTCCTGAAACTTCAAACTAACTCTTACTATTCTTCAAAAGTAAGCTTTCCTTAATTTCTTTTTCTCTCTTATCGAACTTTCAGTTAATTCAGCATACTCCTAACTCCAAATTAATCGTTATAAATGAATACTTATCAGTCTTATCACTTTTATATTTAAACGATATTCTTAGTTTATATTTTATTTTTTCAAGTATTTACCTTATGCTTCGTATTCTCAAGTGGATATTTACTTCAGCGAATTGTTCAATTTACCCATCGGTGCGCTTTGGACCGCGGTGGTCGGCGAATGGGAATTGGACTCGGGAGGACGCGGATCCGCACGCTTGCCCGTCGAGAAAGTGATCCTTCACGAGAGATTCAATAATTACGTGCACGACATAGGTGAGTCCTTGAATACCTTCGAAATGCGCGTCGAAAAATATTCACCCAGACAAAACCCAGTCTCACTAATTCGATCAAGGTCCTTTACTAAATCTGCGCGTTTTTATCTTATTTCATCCAGAATTAATTCTAAAGACGGAGAAATCTCGCGAGTCGCAGATTCCTGGAGTTCTGAGAATGATCTCCCTGTTACAGCCTTGATGAAACTCGCCAGGCCGGCACCTCTGTCCAAGGTCGTTCGCACCATCTGCCTTCCCGGCCCCGGGCAGGATCTCAGCCAAGGACAATGCGTGACCTCTGGCTGGGGTCGATACGGTCCCTCGCCCTCGCTCTCTATCGCTCTTCTAGAGGCCAGTGTCCCGCTCCTAAATCTGGAGGAGTGTCTCCAAGCCTACGGTACCTCGGTACCCATCAGGAAGGGCCACCTCTGCGCCGGTCAGATCGACGGTTCCTCCGGAAGCTGCGTGGTAAATCGTCATCTTTCTATAAGAAATTAATTTGTTTATTGAAAATCTAGCTACGTATAGCAAAAACCAGTTTTCTCAAAGTTTTTGCCGAAAGCTCTAGTTTTCTCTCTTATTTAAAACGTGTACGATGGAATTAATGTTTTATCATTGAACGGTGAAACGGAAAACTTGATTCACCCTGTATAATTCATTGATACAAACGCGCGAGCGCATTAATATATGCGCGTACCGGCTACCGAGAGTAAAACGAACCGCTCGCTAACACGTTTTATTATCTGAAAGTGTCGGCTTGTTGTTTAATTACGTCGCTCGTGCACTTTCCCATAATAAAATCGACCGCGCGATCGGCGGCGCGCGAGATTACAGAGATTTATATCCAAGAATTGCCTATATCGACTCAAAATTAAGTATTTTCAAATTCCAAATGTAGAATTAATGAATGATAGACAGAGAACAAACATTTGTGGGATTCTATTATGATATCGAATTAATTATAACATCAAAGTTTATAAAGCATACATAATAAATACGCAGAAACCAAATAACTGAATCTCATCTTTTGTCCTGATCCTCAGGGTGACTCCGGAGGACCTCTACAGTGTCGTCGTACTGACGGCGTTTGGCAGCTGGTCGGTGTCACGTCGTTCGGATCCGGTTGCGCTAGACCGGGCTACCCGGATGTGTACACCAAGATACAACATTATCTACACTGGATCAACAAGACAATCGACGCCAACAACGACGATGAACGGCGATGAAATTCCCTCCTGTAAATATCAATGATGTAAATATGTATTGTACAGTATCCTAGCGTATACAGTTCCTTGTACTTGTACATGTATGGTCTCATCTGCGTTGTATATTGTACGCTAATTTGTTTTGCACATAGAAATCGTTTATATTTATTTTATATCTTAGGAATGTACATGTGCATTATGTAGCTTTTTCTGTTATATTATCGCACGGTTTAAAATTTGATTACTTAATTTATATGAAATATATATTATCTTATTATTTATTTATACATATATACGTTATTTATACACAGTTAATTAAACGGTTAGTTAAAAGCAGTATGTGATATAAAACGTTTTGTAATAAAATTTATTTTAATGCAATAATATAGTAGAGAATATTCCATTTTTATGTACAAGGCATAAAATGATCTCCGTTTTACGTGGCATTTCATGTAGCGTGTTACATTTGTTACAATACATTGTACATTTGCATCGTTTGTAAGTTTATAATATATACATTTGGAAAAAGAAAGTTTCAAGTACACAAATAAAAATTTAATAAAAAAACAGACGTTAATTAAACACCTATAAAAGTCAAGATAACATAATCGAATAAATAAATGTATATATGGGTCACGTTGCGAATCTGATAAAGATAATAAACAGGCTGTAGAAAGCTGAAAACACTAGGGTAACGACGTGCAAGAGCTTTTTGTACAGCTGCTTATAATAATCATCTTATTTACAGATTGTAATCATAAGTATTTGCGAATGATCCAGTCGATTAAACGTCGGAATCAAAATAAATAAGATGATAGGGTCCCGCGTGGATCGTAAAGATTCTTTCCGGTACATTGGCCGCGGCCGGTTAAAACTTTCACGGTTATTCATTCAACCGGAAAAGATGAGACGATCTCGTTTTAAATCGTGTTAAATTATGTCGGAGAAACATGAATTTCTATCTCGCTCGAAATCATGCGACTTGTGTATCGAATGTAGGAAAATTCCTGGAGAATTAGACGTCGCTGATAAATCTCCCTTAAAATTTCCCTGTCCGCAATGTGGGATACATCCGTGATTTTACGGCATTATTCGTATCGAGAGAGAGTCACGAATAAATTATAACGCGCGGCTGTTTGTTCTGCAGGCAGATACGCTATACAATGTTTTAATAACGCGATACAGCGGTGCTATATGCGATACGGAATGATGAACTCGAGTTGGAGATATTGATTCACAAAGGACACACGCGACACACTGCGAGAGCAGAGCATATTCGATTACCGAGTTTAATTAGCCTCAATTATTAATTACTAGATGCGCGGCGCTTCGTGTGTGCGTCGCGTTCTGTTGCGTGGGGGTTGCATATATCCTGATAACTCAGAAGGCAAATAATTAAAGTGACGAAGTGCAGTATAATGCTAAAGACATTCCCAAAGATGCCAAAGACATTCCGCGAGGGTATATCCCCTACTGGTGATCTTCGCAGAGGTACGGTTGATCTATATATATATATATATATATATACCCACTAAATAACGGTAGAAATATGTAGGACATATACCCCATATACCATATATATCCACCATACATGTACCACATGTATGTGTGTATGGCACGTATTCTAAATAAATATATAAATATATAAATATATGTATATATGGAGGGGTAAAAACCACAGTGGTGTAAGTCAAATTTTTAAAAATATTTTCTCGTGTGCATAG
The DNA here is from genome assembly GCA_030770225.1 of Temnothorax unifasciatus. Lineage (NCBI taxonomy): Eukaryota > Metazoa > Arthropoda > Insecta > Hymenoptera > Formicidae > Temnothorax > Temnothorax unifasciatus. Next base: position 75,291 of record JASTWK010000556.1, read on the forward strand.
ATGCAATTTATATATTGTACAGATTGCATCTATGCACACAAGAAAATATTTTTAAAAATTTGACTTACACCACTGTGGTTTTTACCCCTCCATATGCATGTAGCATTAAAAATAGAATTCAAGATTTAGAGAGCAAATAACATTCGCCTAACTGAAAGAGATGTTCAATTTAATTTATATACACAGATATATTCTCATAATATTTCCAAGATATATTTTTAATACTTTGAATAATTTTTTTGTCATTTTTTACACGCAGGCTAATAGAATTAGAATAAAAATAGGTTTATCTATAATAGAGAAGAATAAATGAAAAAATAAAAATAGACTTGTGTCTATAATAGTTACAATTTGAAATACAATACGGCATTTTGATAGACACACACACCCCGCGCTTCGCTCGACATAGTTACGCAACAGCAGAAGTGGCTTCTCAGAATCGAAATCCTTATATAAATGTAGATATCCTCCGTACCTGTTCTCTCGTGGCTTTTCAAATGGCTTTTCTTTCTAACTTTCGAGATGCATCTCTCTCATATAATATGTATATACATTTCTATTCGCTGATATAACGCATTGCAATATGGCGAAACAAGAGCAAGCCATGCACGCGTGCTGAGTAAAACCAAAATAAATAAAAAAATCCGCTTCGTGCTTATTATTCTCTCTGTCTCTCGATACAAGATTTAAAGTCTTTGAATACTATTAAAACAATATTATAAGATGTGTATTAGAAATACACACGTGAAAATGTGCACGCGTGCGCACGTCTTGGAATTTCTTTTGAATTTTCACCTTTCCGCCGAATTCTTTTCTGCAGACTATATTATACCCGTTAACGACACCATTAGTTAATGAGAGAAATGAGTCTCGTGGGGGAGAAAGGAGTGTCGAACGGTGTTAATCAACATACTCGACTATATGTATAAGAGACACTGCAATTTTTTATGCTTCAAAATTGTACGGAAGATATCCGCGAGAAATATTTTGTACATCCTAGGCCTCAGAATCTCGATTTGAGAAATTAGAATTTTTTAAATTCTCAAATTACCAATCCCTTGGAAAATTGCTCCAAATTATACTTGAAATTATCATTCTACGTGATTTAGGTCACGGTGCGTTTAAATTCTTCTTTAAAGGTTAATCGTTGTCTCCTTGAGTTTCGAAAGTTTGAAATTTCGAACACCGCGATACCTCGAATTCCGGCCTGTAACTGCGATATTTTAAAGCGCGACAATTCGATGTCCTACAATGAGCAAGGAACAAAACTAGGTTTTTTTATAATAGAGAAGACGAATAAATGATAAAATAAAAATAGACTTGTGTCTAATATATAACAATGGGTTACAATTTGGAATATAATACGGCATTTTGATAGACGCACCGCGCTTCGGTATAGAATAATAATTAATCCTTCGCGTGGAATCGGAAATATATTCGCGTGGAATCGGAAATAACGTCATATACGAGAGCCACGCTCGTTATTATTATAAAGAAAAAACAAGATCATATCTATCGCAAATATTATCGCCTTACGATTGGATCATCGACTGCGCGCGCAATTCGCACGCGTTTTCCCTCCATATTCCTCCTTCCCGCCCGGGTCCGTGCTGGCCTGGCTGCTGGTCGTATTTAGATCGAACTTCGAACGTGCGATCAAGCAGTAGCAGTATAGTACACTTTCATCGCACGGAAGAAAGTGAGAGAGAAACCTGGTCGATGAGAGAAAAGAAGGAAAATGGGATAGCGCGTGTTGATTTGATTTCGGCGATGAGAGAAGTACGTGCGACGTGGCGCTACACTCCGAGAGTCGCCTCTACTAAAACGCATATCGTCGCGCACGTGACTTTCCCATTTTTTTCTCGTTGAAACTGCAAAACAAAACGCCCAATAATGTCAATATTTACGCGCGAGAAGTACGTAGAAAACTGTACGCGAAACATACGTATCATTGTTATTTATAAATACAAGTCTGCGTGTTTATAAACTAGATGCAAAATTTAAATTTTATTTTTTTGAATTTTATTCGAATATTATTTGCATTTATTTGAATTTTAAAGACTGTTTATTCATAGATTTATATTAAAATGTGTGTGTGTGTGTGTGTGTGCATATGTATATACGTACATTTAAGTTTATTTTAGATTTTTGATTTACTTTAATACATAAGAAATTAAATTAAAGTCAATAAATTTAATAACAATAATCGATAAAAATAAATAAAACTTTAAAAAGGTAAGTATAAAACCCGCAAATAATCGACGCGCAGTTTATTGATTGTGAGTTGAAAAAAGTATATAAAATTCATACAAAAATATTATTAGGCAAGGATCAGCCCGACCGCGAAGATGACGCTCATCTCCATTTAATTAAAAGAACTTTTCAAAATAATGTATCATATATATTCAAGTGTGTGGCAAGGACAATTAGATAAGGTCTACGGAGAACATCGACTATAACGTAGAGGAGACAGATTCTCTCAAATTCTCTCTCGCCCACAGAGCTAGAGAGCAGAGACGCGAGGCGAGGCGAGGCGAGGCGAGACGGTCGCGGGCTCCGACCCGACATGCGCACGAGTATGTACCTCTAGTCGGCACGGCCGTGCCGAGGGATCGGGCGAAACGCGACGTGAGAGGAGACGTGAGGCGAACCTCGGGCTTTAAAATGGCCACTCCTGGTGTCGCGCGTGCTACGCGAGGCAACGCTACGCCGTCACGTCGTCCCCGATCCGGTGCGTCCGCGCGGATCCCGCGAACGTAGGTGCTCTCCCCGGGCGCGGAAGAGCATCGTCGATCGACGATCGAGCATCGTTCCCTTCCTGGAGGATCGCGCGTGAAACGGGAAACGGAGCGGAGAGAGAAGCGCGAGCGACCGAGGGCCTCTCGCTTGCGTCGCGTCGCGTTGCGCGGCGTCGTGCTACGGCGTCGGTGACGCTTCCGCCGACCCTCGCCCTCGCCGATCTCGTCAGTCGTCACCCTCTGCGAGTCGCGCCGCGCGGATCGACTCCGCCGAGAGGGAAGTAGGGAACCTGCTGCCTCCCGCTGCCTGCGCCCTGCGGTGACAGTCGGACAGTGGAGCCATCGGCGACGCCGCTTTCGCGGCGCCTCAGTGACCTCTCGGTAATGCCACGGCACTTCGGAGCAACCTCCTCCTTTTTCTTCTCCCCTTTCTCATTGTCAAAAGGACAAAAGTCGCGTTAGTCGCGTATATATACGTGAATCATACGTTATTTTCCGAGCGTGAGATCGCGCGCATTCCGAGCGCGGGCGTCGCGACGCTTTTCCCCTCTCGCGTAATGTCGCCTTCGAAACGGGGGATCGAGAGGCCGATGTGTGTATGCATGTACATACGTACCTTCGATGGGTTCGAATTCCCGGCTCGTCGTCCCGGAGCTTGTCGACGCTCGGAGCCGATCGGTCGCGCGCGAGGAAAATGAGGAAATGTCGATGGAGATTTCCGTGACTCCGGAAAATTATATTCACTGCTTTCGATTCCCGATTATTATTCTTCCTCTTTTTTTTTTCTATTCCTCGCGGTAGCGATGGATGGTACGCCGATGATACGCGTAGACAGGCGACCTTCCATCGATCGCGGTTTACGCTAACCCTTCTGAAATTCATGGAGTGTATATAGCATGTACGGTGTACGGTTTGTTACAGTGAAGGCATGAAATTAGGGTGTGTAATTATTTTGTCGTTTGCAAACTTTATTTATAAAGTGAGGCAGGATTATCGGTATATATTTATTTTTACAATATATCATATTGTGCGTTAAGAAACAAAGCACAGTTGATATTTTTATTCACAATTCTGTACTAATTTGGCAAGAGCGCGCACGAAAACAATTGGAAAATCACATTCTATTATAAATAAAAATACTTGTTTACTTTTACATCTCTTTGATGAATTTTTTATTCACTTATCGATGTTTATGGTTAATATTTGGCGTAATATTTATTTTGGGTATCGTATGAGCAAGATTATATTGTAAACTATACTTTTGCTTTTTTTTTATTTCAGTTAAATAAAATCAAATTGCACGGATTCAATTAACAAAAACACTTGTTAACGGGATATGCAGTTTGCAGAGTTTACGTTGATTGGCACGCCTTTATCAAGGCGCTTCAGTAAGCACACTTGCTAATAATTAAGTAATATATGTTTATTATTAATATAGTATACATGTGTTTGTTTTTATTATTTACTTTCTCCAAAATCTTGGATAAATGTAATAATTTTATACTTTTACCGTAACATTTATATTTCACAGATATAGGAGGTACTTATTCATGCATATTTTTCACTCAACAATTATGAAGTCACAATCAAGATTGAGATTTGCAATTATACCTAAATTATATTCGAAATTTTAATCCTGCATTGCAAATAGATGTTTCTTTAACCATTTTACGTGCACATCCCGCTAATTAAATGAACTGCGTTTAACAATGAGGAAATTATTATCATTCGTGCAACAGTCTCTTTAATTGAAAACTTTAGTTAATTAAATCTTCTTATCTCTTAGTTTATCTTGTTTTCGAAATTAACATTTCACGTTTATGATTAATAATTCATAGATAATAATAGTATTGAGCGTTAGAATAAAAGATTAATTAATTAAAAAGCAAGGTTTCTGTATTAATAATTGTAACATATTGTGTAGATTCTACCTTAGTAAGTAGCCTTCCTAAGGACTTGGTTGTTCGTAAGATCGGCATGAGTAGGAACAACGAAAGTGGTATATCGTTAGCGACGCCGCCAGCGATCCACGTTGGGCCTATCGTCACCCCAGGGTCCAACGAAACCATTTCCATCGTGATACCGTTATCAGCGCAGCTGACCACAATGGCTAGTCAGAAAGCCGACAAGAATTGCAAGGATTGCGGCAAAGATACGAAACGGCCAGTCCCAGCTGCCAATCCTACTCGAAGGTATGGGAAACAATGAGATTTTCCATAGATTTCCTTCCCGCAACCTAGATCCTCTCGATACGATCTGCGGGTGAAGCATACGTATGTTATGCGCATGATGAATACAACTTTACTTCCGATATAAGAATATTCTTAGGATAGAAGTTCAATTTTGTTGACTCTCAATAATTTCTTAATAATAAAATTTTCAAATCCTTTAAATTATTAAATCTCTTCAAGATCTTCGACATATCAGCTAAGGTAAACATCCCAATGGCCGGACACGTACCAGTGTCCGACCGATATTGGAGAAAAATATTTGCTATTTATTTGAACAATTAAAAATGAAAATAAGCTTTTTCCCAATAAATCGTTAAATATTCAAGTTTTTTTTTACAATAATTATTATTTTTATTTTTAATTGTTCAAATAAATGGTAAATATTTTTCTCCAACGTGGTCGAACACTGGTACGTGTTCGCCCACTGGGACGTTTACCTTACACAACTCCAAACTATTTTTCATTAAAAGTCAATTTCCACTCTTCTCTTTCCAATTAATTTCAACGATATTCAACAGTTCAGGATTGGAAAACTTAAATACTTAAATTCTTTCTTCTCCCAGTCCGAGGAACGACAGAACGAAAGGCTGTCCTTTTCCCACATGTGCGCGGTACGGACGGGCGTTCTCCAGAGCGCACGATTTGAAGCGGCATATAATTCGGCACACGCGTAAGGAGAAGCTGCAGCAAGCCGATCAACAGAAAGTCGATATCGAAAACACAGCGAGCGAAGCGACTTTACGAGGCGCCCTTCTGCGCGGCACGGAAGACAAGGGTGGATATCCCTGTCCGCGATGTAAGAAGAGGTACAATGATGAGGATAAGCTGAAAGCCCATTTGGCCTCACATGGCAAAGTACGTCTTATTCAATATTCTTTTAATTCTTAAATCCTTGCGCCTTTAATCTCGAAGAGATTTTACATCACTGAAACAATCTCCATATATCTCTCTTTGTACATAATTGGAGCAGTAGAAAAAGAATTGAAATGATCGACAATTTTTAGCAAGAGAATAAGAGCGAGACATTCATTTTATGTATCAAATTTGTTGCATGGTTCTCAATGTGCATGTAAATACTTATGTACGTTATTATTTGTTTAGTCAAAGAACAGTCACTTGAAACATGAGGAGCATAGGAATATGCTGCAGAGTCAAGTGATGATGGATAAGTCCTCAGCAACGAAAAATTCTGCTGAGGACGAGTTTCTTCTGGAGGAGATGCTGTTGCTAAAGAAGGATCCTCGAAGGGCAGATAAGAACGATTCGAAGATCAGGTGCGATTACTGTTCAAAGACTTTCAAAACCAAATGGACTCTGAGCTCGCACGTGGCCGCTCACGAAGGCCGTTTCCAGTTTGATTGCGGTCAATGCGGTAAGCAATTCGTCAGAAAGAGCCACTATGAGGGTCACGTGCGCTCTCATGAAGCCGCCCGGCCGTACGCCTGCGAGCAGTGCGGTAAAACGTTCAAAGAGCTCAAGCACCGTCGCGAACATACCAAGAGAAAGCATCCCAGTAACCAGAGCGCAATACAGAGTCTGTTAGATAGCATTGGACCCTGCGCGGCCGAAGAGGCGAACATGGATCAGGCCAAATTCACATTGTTAATGCCGGTAAATTTTGGCGCATAAGAGTCGGAGAGGCCTTTGTCGTCTAGAAAGATTACTATGGATCCTTCATGTTCAACTAATTGTAAGAGTTTGACTTCTTGAGAACTTTCGGATCGACGGGATCCAGGGATTCTTTTTTATGTTGCATCCTTTTGGGCCTTTGGTACCTTGGCTTTTTGGAACTTGGGATGCTTAGATCCTTGGAATGTTGGTTCTTTTTCAGAAGACGGAACCGCTTTGAAACTTTGAGTGCTTGGAAAGTCGGATTCTTACTTTGAATCCCTGGAATTTTGGTTACTTGAGAGATGGAATCTTGAAGAAATTGAATTTCTCGAAAATTAAAATTTATAATTATTTGACATTTTAAACTTATTTTCAAATTTATGAAATTTTGGATAAACATCTTATATATATTTAGATCTTTGGATCCTTCTTTTGGATCTTTGGAATTCTGAAGGCTCTAATGAATTTACTCGAAGTTCTCACGATTCCAGTGTATCTCAACGACCAGAAAGTAATATGTCCAAACCTCAACTTTTTCAAGTTGGATGACAAAACAAGAATTTAATTGACTTTAATAATTAACAAATCAAAACCATGTGAACATTATGCTGATTATATTCAATTATTCTATACTTTACGAAAAATATATATATATAAAAAATAAATCTTAAGCAAGAGAAATTATCTTGTACTTTTTATTCCTTGATCTCCACATGCTATGTCTATGCAGCTATGTAATTTTGTGTGTGGCAAGCCTTTATTTTATACAGATTAAAACAGAGAAGAATATACTTATCTTTTCAGAAACGGATTTTGAATTGATGCACGTATTTCGTTTCGGTCATAACTTCTCGCTTGTTTTCGGACTGAAGCTAACGTCTCAATGATGAAATTGTAATATAAGACTCCTTTGTTTCACGCAAATTAGGGAATTCTTATTCCTCCAAAGATTCTCGCAAAATTTCTGGGAATTCCTGTTCCATAACCGAAAATAAATCCCATCGATCGTGGTTGACATGCGAAAACGCACATAATCTTCATGATTGATCGCGATCGGTTGTGACTGCTCGCAACTCGCGAGCGAGAACGACATTGAATCCTGAAAAGAGCCAAATGAGCGCGAAACGCCGAAGAGTATCCTCACGATGCAGACAGAGCGCACGAGGACACAAGGGATGCACGTTGGACATTTTACCGCCGGAAATCCTCAGCATCATTCTAAAAATGCTGCCGTTACACGACGTTGCCTGCATTGTTCGTTTAGTCTCCAGGTAGATCCCTGCCCAAATCTTGCAAAAACAAAGGCTGTTTTAAAATTTATGAAGAATTTCTATCGGAATTATCTGCGTTTAGGATTATCTAAATATGCATGAATGAAAAAAATAAGATCGTGAGTTTAATTATTAAACGTTTAGGAAGTAAATTTTTTAAATTTATAGATTTGTTTTATAGATGTTGTTTATTTAGAAATTATTTTATTATTTTATGTATTGATAACTCTCGTACAAGTAATTTCTGTATTGTTGCAAGCCTCGCGATCCTAAATCTATTTTAATATTTTACTCTCGAGTCTTTAATCTCAGAATTAGAAGTCTTGGAAAGAGGATTCTAATCCCAAATAATTGAGATCTAACTTAAAACCTTTAGGTTTAAAAAGCGATTTTTGAATTTCTTTGTTTTTCTTGGATTTACTTTATAAATCTTATTTATACGTCCTAAAAATCTCTTTTTCTCTCAGGCTCTTCAGCTCTCTTTGTTCTAAAGATCCATACTCCCAAAAAAGTATAGAACGATATCTAAATAACGATATCCACTTTCTTATCTCTCTCTTGATCCTTCTTAAACAGACGTTGCCGCGACATCGCTGCCACCGTGTTGAACAGCGAATTTCTAGTAGCTGGGACCAAGCTTGAAGCTGCAATAAAGCGTACGGAAGACCTCATGAACAGTGTAAAAACTGACACGGAGTTACTAGAGTGCAATAAAATTTTCAACGCGCTGGAACTGATCCGGTCCCAATATCGGATGCTGAAGGCGGTCACGTGGCGATACACCCATCCAAGGTTTCCAAGTTTCTCAGCCTCGAATCTTCTCTAATAGTAGCAGTAATAGTAACAATAAAAATATGTTAGATCCTAATGTTAGATCATTGTTGTAAAACCCTGAAAATTATTGGATTAGTCCTATTTGAGTGTATTTGTCACCAGACTTAAAAGTTGCTTGTGTTTGATATTGTTTCCCATATCTTCATGCTTTAAAAATATATGCTGTTATTTATATTTTTTGTATGCCAACGCCCAATACCGTATCTTCTCTAGTATAGTCTAAATATTTTTTGAAACTTCTAAAAATTAGGGATCTTGAACTTAAACATACCTTTTATACATTTTATGATATATAAGATAAAGGACCGTTTAATATTAATATATCATTCAATATTCATGTATTGATCAATCGATCTTTATTCAAATATTCTCTTCTGACTTGAAATATATTTTGCTTATTTGACTGGGTATTAATTTTAAGAGAATTGTTAATATTACGTAAATATATATAAAAAACAGATCGATATTCCCTTGGTTATTTTATTCACGTTGAAAAGGTCGCGCAGTTTACCCGTCTCGTGCTTCTACGGCGGTAAGGTCCTCGATAATCTCAATTGCCTGCTGCAGACGATTCTTAATCCTTGCAAAGAATCGCATGTCTTCAGCTACATCGACCTGCAGATCTTCACACGCAGTTGCGAGAACTTCATGGACCACTTCGAGAAGGTCACCGAACGCAGAATAAATGAGTAACGTCTCCTTCTTTTCGCCTCAGCAGTCTCATCAGGGCAATAACCATGGAATTTTACGATTATCGAACTTTATCATTTATTAACGATTTATCAATTAATGAATCAACAATTATATCAATCGAATTTCGTTTAATCAACGATCAGTAAAAACAAACCGTCAATAGATCTGCGTTGATCTCGGGCTGTAAGATCGTCGACGTGTTGGACTGTCTGGAGGAGGGTCGGCAGGTGCTATCATTCAGGGTTTCGTCGAGAACAGGCAACCCCATGGTAAGGGATGCGATATTTATAAACTCAAGATACGAACTGTTTTGAATATATGATGAAAATCGTTTCGAATACTACTTAAAAATTTTTTAAATTTTATAAGAAAAATGAGTTATAAGAATTTTGAATCAAGATAGAGCTATGAAATATATATCATATTTATATATTATATATGTATAAGTTCATCTATTCCAGGTCAGTATGCATCTGAAATACGTCCTAAGACGCGCATGGTTCACGTGCTTGCGAGTGCCTAATGCAAGGAACGAGTGCCTCTGGCGGGACAAGCAGCGATATATGTATCTGAGATTACGCCGGCTGGTCAACAGCTACAACAAGCATCTGTTCCATAAATTGCACTACGAACGCAAGCTCGTTCTTCGCGCGACGGTTCGTAAAACTTGATGTAATTGCCGAACAGTTGCCCAGGCAGCCCAGATCTGTCGAAAGACTTTGCAAACGGTCAAGTTATTAATTATTACACAGACAAAAGAGTCCGTTAACTCGTCGAAAACTCGTTTAGTCGATATTGTAGTGAAAAACGTATATTTCCGTCAATTGAGATTTCTCGCATCTCCATCAGGCGCCGTCCCGAAGACTGCCGCCGGCCTCCATGTACTCGGGGTACGGCGAATACGGAGGGCAGTTCTTCTACTATGGTAACATGAGCAAGTACGCTTACGAGAGTAGATTCAAGCACACGAGGGCCAGTAACGCGGGGAACACCGGCGAAGAATTTGAAGAGGAAACCAATATGCCGCCTTGCTTCGTTCTAATCATTGCAGTCCAATTAAGGCAATTCAACCAGAACAAAACAATTATTTATAAAGATTACAGTAGTAAAGTTACAGTAGTAAAGAGTACAGTAATAAAGTTGCGAAACCTTCCCAAATCTATGAACAGTTTGTTTAAAAACCTTAATTGTCTTTTCTCGAACTACAACTGTTCTGAAGCTACTAGAAATAAAGCCACTTTTTTTAGATTCTTGAAAGTATAATCTTCTGGAGCCTCCGTACATTACGAGATAAAATGTCTGAGATTGAAAGAGATATTATTAAAAACAATTTAATCTCTTTGTTTCGTTCAATGAAATTATAAAATAATCATTTAATAACGATAACTATAATTTCCTCTTTCTGATATTATAATTAATGTAATAATCATTATTTAATATTACTGTAAAATAATAGAGCAAATTACTCGGTTACTTAGATGTTCGCCAGAATTGGCGCCGCTAGCGGCAAGGACCAATCTGAAAAATGACAATCTTGACGGCTGCGATACGAACTTGCATCAGGAGTTGTATCTGAAACTAAGTACAAAATGCGTGGTATCCAAGACCAATAGATTGCCAGATACCCTCACCTGGGAAGTGCGCGGGCCTCGAGAAAACCGTTTGCAATGTCATTGAATTACATATATATGTACATTCATATATCTAATGTACAATAATATTTAGCAATTAGCAATCAACTTTTATTGTTATGTAACTGAAGATGAAATAAAACGGTCCGTACATTTTATTATTCGAATGCTCAAGTTTTCAAACCCCGTCTCTAATGATTTATTAGATAAAAATAGTTTTAAAAAAAATTATTCTATACTGTATATATTGCACGGCAAAAATTTTAATTTTTCGCTAACATCATAATCCAATAGTAATAAGAAAATAGCTGCGGTAGGAATAGGAACCTCAATCTGTACAAATGCAACGAAAGAATGATACATTTACAATCAAATGACTGAAAGAGTATTTATTTACACGAGTACTTCCTTAAATATTGAATGTCTTTAATTCGCGGACGCCGTTACGCTGACCTCTTCGTCCTGTGCCTGAGGTTGCCACGTGGTGGTAGCGTTCAATTTCTTAGCGCGTTTTTCCAGGATATTGTAGGCAAAATGATTAAGCAGAATACCTTTAGGAAGAGCAATGCCCTGGAAGCGATACAGACCATCCACGGCCGCATTTGTAAGTTTATGTACTGCCGATACAGTAACGCGTCCTATCAAGCCGCTATTGCCCACCATGGGACCTTTGCTGATGTCCACATGGTCTCCCAGGCGATACAATGTTACCTTATCGTTGTCGTTGTGTTTGGCGATATTGGGTATCTGCTCCGATTTAAAAGGATTATCCTGAAAGCAGATATAATCAAACCTTTCTCAAGTAGTTCTAAAAAATAGTATTTGAATTTCGTAAAATAATATCAGCAAATTTGTAAAAGCATTGAAAGTTGAAAAAAAACTTGTTTAACGTTATCTTGTAAATTTGAAATCAGATATAACGTTACAGATATAATTGTTCCAGCATTCAAGTATAAACGTAATTTAAATATATGCAAGTTCCACATAAAAATTTAAATATCAGATTTAACTAAGAGCGTTGCGTTTTACCGACAAACCAATTGCCGATTTTATTCCATCTCTACCTGAAACATATCCAGCGCGACGCTGCACGGCACTTCCAATCTTTCCAGTTGCAATTCGCAATTCGACAACTTGACAAAGAGCGCAGACATAGCACGTAACTCGGAGTCGGTTGGCCGCCAGTCCGGCAGATCGACGAATACGTCGTAAGTGAAGCTACCAGAGCTGATTACCGGGACGGGAAAGCTGTGTAAATGTACATTTATGTGATCCTTGAACGCGCTGTCCGCCACAGCGCCCAGGATCAACGAACAGGTCCGCCAAAAGGCATAGTTAACTGCGCGTATCCGTGGGCTTTGCATCGTCACCAGTTCCAATTTGCAGTTGCCTGCAAACGGCCTGTGCATGTCCCAAACGTGACCGTCCACCGAGGCAATGGCGGACATCTTGGCGACGCCTTCGGAAATGTGCCTGGCACAGTCGTACGGCGTAGAGATGTTCCGATTCATCGCCATTACAATCTCGTCTTCCGCCGACCTATAGGTCACTTCTATCTTCTCGATTCTACCAAGTTCCGATCGTTGCCTTCGCTTCTCTTGGTCGAAAAGCTGGCTTCTCCGTTTCCTCGCTTCTGCCTTGGACTGGGTACCAGCGTATCTCGACGACACGATCTGTGCAGGTAGCCTCAGGCCACTTGCACAGAATCTCTTGCACCTGCACGATAGATTATTCTCAATTGATGCATTGTCAGGACTAAATTAAAATTTATATGTTTTTATCATAACATATTGTAATACTAAATATTTTATATTCTTACGCGTTATGTATTACAATATTAAATAATATATTATATCAGATATATTTTTAATAAGTATTCTTTGTAACTTATTTGGAAATTGCTGAGAATTCTTATTACATATATATTTTTTAACTTAAGTATCTTATCTCAAATAAAGAAAATTCAAGATTGAAACTGCATCTCAAAATAAATTTCATCCAAGTTCCTCGCTTGAATTATGATTACAAACGTTACGAATATCAAGTTGATTCTCAAGATTTGTTTATTAAAACTGTTTCACATCTTAAAGGTTAGTTTCGGCAGTTTCTTAACAGAAATGCGACTGTAAATACGGGATTTAAATATGGGAGACGTTTTCAATCCTAAAATCGATACTCACTGTCAAAAAGACCGTAATATTAGATTATCTAAAACATTCGTAATAAAATTAAATAAATAAAAATAAAAATACATACCCGTGGAACATGTTGAGGTTAGAACTGCAAGCTGGACTTCCGTAGGTTTCGTGCGACCTGACGTGCGCGTTTACCTATTTAGAAAACATCGAAACGATTTTTTTTACGTATATAACGATAACCTGCACCGTGTTCTTTAATTAGAATTCCAATTTGTAGAAACTACAACTGTCGGCAATAATAAAACGTGCATCTGTTAAACCATAAACTTATGTTAACTAGACTACTCACTTTGTCATATTTGTCATTTTTGCAGGCCTGTTCGTTTTAGCTGAACTTCTTGCACGCTTCATCTTTCCTCTTTTTCTTTTCCCGTTGGAGAGAAAAAGAGAAAAGATGAACTGTGCAAGAAGTTCAGCTAAACAGGCCTAAAAAGATAAAATAAGGGCTATTTATTGTGGCGGAAATAAAAAACAAATCTCATATTTATTATTCTATGGTCGTAACCTGGTGTTAAAGGGGCACTTATGATATTTTGTACGCCGTATTGTTCTTTTCGTTAAGGCTGGGTTCGGGGAGCGCGCTTTTAGCGCTATGAGCGTGCTCTGTCCTTGTTCAACTTTTAGTAAGTAACAGAGATAGAATGACGTTATCAGCACTAATAGCGTCTCCCCGAACGCACCTTAATAAGAAATAAGAAGGCAGGTGCCAAGTTGTCACCTCAAAGAAAAACAAGTGATATTTTGTACAATAAAAGACGGAAAGACTGATTGAAGGAAGTAGAGATGAGGTGGGACAAAGTATGTAAATGAATGTGCATTATCAGTTATTAACTATTGTCAAATAAAATATATGTGATTTTATAAACAATATAAACACGATATATGTATATATATCACATATGTAAATATAAATGTATAATGTAAATGTATATATGAATAAAATATGAACAAACTGTAAATGTGTGATATTCATAACTGACAATCAGAAAAATGGAGCAATAATGTAATTTAATATTTTTCATTGTTAACAATAGTGATCTGTTGACATCGCTGTCAGACAAATAATGAGCTCCAATTTTGTTCTTACTTTAAATGAAATTCTGACCGGAGTTGTGCAAGGCCATTCAAAGATAAATTAAAGAGAATCAAGCTTATATATGTCAAAACAATGTGGAACGGTCATGGGCCAAAAAGATCTGTCCAAGAGATTACTAATTAATTAGATTGTTACGCACCGTTGACAAAGTTCATCGTCATTAAAAGCTGTACCATTTTCTCACGCGTGTAAATTACTTGGTATAGATATTATATATGTATCTTTGTTTTAGATTTATTCAGGCAAAGATTGTAAGTCTTGAATACATGGTGCGGGGAAAAAGGAAGTATGGTATTCGAGGTATTCGGAAGATGTGCCGCAACAAGCGAGAAATGCCCAAATTGCGGACAACTTACAAACACATCTTTTTCAAGGCTTGTGAAAGATAGCTGTGGCCACACAAAGTGTCGGATGTGCCTGCTGTACGAAGAGCATGGATGTAAAATCTGCCAAAGTAAACACTGTTCAAAGAAAAGATGTTGAGAATTGTTTGAGTAAATAACTTTCGAGTTTTTGTTCTTGCATTACATTTTTCTTCAATCGGAATTTATATGATTTCAGTAATTTTTTCCTCTTGTAATAATAATTTTATTAATACAGAAGAGCTACGCATCACGAACGGAGACCTAAATGATACGCGAAAATCATCCACCGAAGAGATTGTGTTGCCGTTGGAATTGGTCATCAACAAGGATTCCAAGTCTAAGGAAAATCGTTCAGATTCAAACACTGCCAAATGCGGATCGTCGAATCGTTATGAGAATGTCACTTTTGACAAGAACGAAGAGGCCTATGAATCTGTAACAAATGACTCAAATACCAATGACGATTCCAGCGAAGTGTACATTCCAAAAATAGAGTCTTACGATGTAGCGTTGAACATTGAAAACCACCTGAGAAACGACAGTGATCGTGATTCGAAGAATCCACAGAATCTACTTGTAAAAAATGTAGATATCAATATATAATTTTTTTTTAGTATACTTATAGTTATGTTATATGTTTGATACAAAGATTTTATGAATTATTAATTAACTACTAGTTAATTTCTAGTGCTGTGTATAGAAATTAAAAATTGGATTGGAAAATTATTAGTAAAACAAAATATAACAATCGTTTGCTACGCAAGCCAATTGAGTGTACTTCTGTCTTTTTACAGAACAGTCGGGCAAAAGCAAAAGTCGATGAGGAGGTGGAAGAGCAAAAGAGCAAAAATGTCAAATCTCGTAATCGTAGTCACATAACGATAGTGCCGGGCACTCCGGAAAAGTACAAGTGCAATGCGTGCGGTAAGATCTTCCGCAACAAGAAGGGCAAATGCTATCACGATGCCTGTGTAACAGGCATCAGGCCCTATCAGTGTACCCTTTGCGACAAGAGTTTCGTCAAACGTTCTCACTTCGAATATCATGAGAGGGTTCACAGGGGATATAAGCCATACAAGTGCAAACTCTGTGAGAAGGCTTTCCCTCAGCAGAACAAGCTCAATAGACATATGTTTTCTCACAGCAGTAAGTGCGCTTTAGAATTATCTAATTGATGTATACTATACAACATGATTCACGTATCGTCATTCTTGAATTATTATCTTGAATAATCCTTCCCCCCCCCCCCCAAATATTTGTTTACTTTGTGGGGCGAACAAGGATAGAAAGAAATTCTATTCAAGTAAATTTTCAAGATAAATGTCGGTCATTTTTTTAAACAAAATCACCTATTTTTTGTGTATAAATTGTTGTAAATTATTATAGCTTTCGTGAGGAATAAGATCATCCAATATGATCCCGAAATATTGTTAAGTGTGGGAAAATTTTAGAAAATATTCCAAAATGTACCTAAATACGTTCAAAAAGTTTGCCATCATTTTTCAGACATTTATCACAGAGGAGAAATGAGAACTGAACATTATCAAAATGACCTCACTACTAAATAAAATTTCGATTTCAAAATTATAGTTATTCAAGGTAATATTTCAGGTGATAATAATACGCGAACCGCTCTATGTATTAGTATGTAACTGTAATTACATATCCTAGAGGAGAAACAGTTTGTGTGTTCCGAATGCAATAAGCGGTATAGCAAGAAGGATGATTTGAAGAATCACTTAAACGTACACAACGCGATGGCTATATATAAATGCAAGTCCTGTGACAAGTCCTTTCGCGTATTAACTAATCTGAAACGCCACATGCAGACGCATACGAGTAAGTATTAAAAAGATCTTTCCTTTTTTTCGTGAATTCCATGCAAGTTGTGTTTAAACAGAAATTTTGTTTTTGAAATCCACGCTGAGATTATTTGTCATATCTTTTTCACTTCCAAAAGAGTCCCGTGAATAATAACGAATGAATTATTACTGCAGGCGAACGGCCGCACAGGTGCGACCAGTGCGACAAGAGCTTCAAAGACAGATCTTTGTTAATACGGCACAAACGGACTCATGGGAAAGAAAGGCCGTTCTCTTGCGCTCACTGTAACAAAGTTTTCCTGTCAAAGAGCGAATTACGACGACACTTAACTGTGCATTCAGGTGCGTCAAATACGCTGTTTTCACTCGATGACAATGTCATTCTCGAATTCGCAAGTTTTCGCTTGTTTCCTCCAGACGAGAAACCGTTCTCCTGCGAGTACTGCCAGACGCTGTTTAGACGTAAGGACAATCTGAATCGACATATCAGGCACCATCATACGGAGGACTTCAGTTGCGAGGTGACGCCAGGCAAAACGCCAGTCGTTGAAGCGGACCGAGTCTGTTCGACGACGAAGGGTAGTCAGCAACGACAGAAACAGAAGTCGAGGAAGACGCAGGCGAAGAGCACCGGTAAAGTCACCGCGACACTCGTGAGCTCTCGTGATCAGATTAACTCACGGCTCGACTCCATGGGCAACATCACGCCTGTGATAAGAGCTACCAGTGAAGTGAGTAACGCGGTACCGGTGATCAACGGGCCCATCAATATCAGACGGCTAGAGGACATAACCGACAAGAAGATGTTCACCTACACAGAGCCGATTCCGATCGCCGAGGCAGTCGTGCTTAACTGTCGGATTGAGGAGAAGTTGTATCCGCAAAGTGCCAGCAGCCACAATTACTTTGTGCGCAGCTACCTTAAGGACAGGAACTCCAAGGTGAATTCGTATTCTAACAATAAGCTAGCGACGCAAGAAAATCACAGTTTTGCGGCGGCCACATCGTCGCAAACTGGGGCACTTCTTGCGAGAGCGACGGATCAGAAGGATACCACGACTGATGTCTACAAGGAGAGACTCGCGAGATGCGAAGAGGAAGAAAGAAGCAATCAGAATAAAGACGAGAATGAAAAGGATGATGAAAGGAATCGTGAAAAAAGGAATTTCAAGGATCATGAGGATCCAGGCACCGTTTCTTTGCGAGAATCTAATTGCGTCTCTACGATCAAGAAGCATACAACACAGCAATCGGAGGGATGTTCGAACGAAAATTCAGCGAACAGCAATTTGGATGCAACGAATCACACGACACTGCCAAAGGATTCGCAGAACAGCTGCGGAAAGAAACAAAGCGACATGCACTGGAGACGCAGAATCGCGGAGACGCTGAAGCCTTGCTGATCTCACGTAAATCGACTCCTTCGAATGCTACGGTCAGAACTGGAGCAAGTTCGACGGCAATATGAGGTGTGCCAGCGAGAAAACATATGGAACTTATAGTAAATCTTTCTCTCTTATAACAAATTCTTTATAACGAAATTATGACTGAAACAAGATATTATCCTTTTCACTTTTTTAAATATAAATTATATTGACTTAAATTTATAGATGCGGTTTACAATCTTTACAGGAATTGCAAATTAAGACTGATTATGAAATATTGTAACTATGTGCGCTTGATATAATCATTGAAAATTGATAGAAATAAAATATCTGGAATTCCATATAGAAAATATGGATGCAATTAAAAATAATGTAACAACAATTTATTGGCCATCCTCTTTCTTGTTAATTCTTAAAGTCAGTTTACATTATAAATAGAAGCAAATTTAGCATATCGTTTATATAATTATTAGTGATGGTTTATTTACAATAATTAAATTACTTTCACAATAACTGCACCGTGAATTAAATTATCTCTGCATCTCTCAGCCTTATATTTAATTAATTAGAAAAAAGAACATGCTAATTATTGGGCGCATCGTTAATTTAACAAGATTTATTCTTGTCTCTTAGCACTAATTCTTATTGATATCGGACGTTGATGGGAAGATTTTATAGAATGCGAATTTGCAAGATAAAAAAAACTTTTGACCAAGATAAATTTGTAACTATATACGCAGATGAATATTAATAATACCATTAAATGTAAACGCTATAAACTCGTCCCTTTTGCAATTGCAGTTTTCTTCGTTACTTTTTCTTATTTATATAAGTCCTTATATATATGAAAATATAAAAAAACTTTTAAAAAGTATAGCAGTATAAAAAGTTACTAATGATCCAATGAAAAATCGAGGGTGTCGAATACCGCGTTTTTGGTTTTGTAAAACAAATATTAAAGACATAAATGTCTATTTAAAAAAATCGTTGATTTAGGAAATTTAAAGAAAGTTAGAGGGACGGAATAATTTGAGTAAACTGAAGAATTCGTGGATCTAAGGATCTATTCGTAGTCCTCTTCTTCGGGTCGGACTTGGACTTGAGGAAACCGTCTGAGAACTTGGTGGTGCTGCTGCTGCTGCTGCTGCGGCCGTCTGTGTTGAAGAGGAATGTTGACTTCTTCGGGGCTGCGGAATACCTGATTCACCGGGAAACGAAACTGCGGAAGTCCTGTAGGCTGTGGACGGGCCGACGTGGGAATGCTGTTCAAACTTGGCTGTGGATTCACAAGGATCTGTACAAGACCTAACCATTAACGTGTCAATACGGTTGATCGAAAGAAGATCGTACGTAAATTTATATCTCGCACTCGGCACGAATAAGTAGAAGCGGCAAACAAAATAAAATGATCTTTTCATCTTTCAATGCCGAAAAGCTCGAAGGAAAATCTCGATTTAAAAGCTCTAATTGAAAAATAGAATTACAGAATCCCCCTAGTCTCAAAGGGTTCTTTAAAAAATTTGAAAATTTCGAAACATTTTGTAAACTAGACTTTGTACGCTCTATTAAAGTGTTTTTTTAGAGATTCCTCAGTAGGAACACGGATAAGGTCTATTAAAATTTGAAATTCTAAAATTACTGAGACATTGCAACTTCTAATTATGATCATAGGAGTTAATCGTTAAGGATGATGATCACACCTGCGGAGAAGGACGACGCACCGGGGCAGGCGTAGGGGTGATCTGATAATCGCCGACCTCCCTTTCGTCCGTGTAAATGTCAGAGGGGTAATACCTCTCGCTGTATCTTATAGTGACATTGGGCTTGGTCTCGGCTTCTTGAAGATTCAACGGCTTATACAGGTACTCATTGACGAAATGGTACTGCGAGCTCTTCTGGCAGCTGATGTCGCCGCTGGGTGGCATGCAGATTAGATGTACCTGATACGATGACAATAGTAAAATATATTTTAGTTTCGTTACACAAACAATCGCTGTGTAGGCGATATTTTTCTCCGTAAACCAAATTTAACTGTAAGATATCAATCGTTAACAGAATACTTCTGTTGGTCCGAATTAAAGATAAAGTCATACTAAAAAATTTAAATAGAGAAGGATGTAACTGGTTACACTTCACCTGGTGGAAAGTGAAGCCCTCGGGACAGATCCACGAGTGCTTGGCGTTGTCTTGACAATAGTGGAAGACCTCGCAGTTGAGGTCCTCGTCAGCATAGTAGCCGGTCTGCTTGTTAACGCAATCGAATCTGCTTTGGGGTAGAAGAAGGCTGAGACGATCGGGCTCTTCCTTCTCCTCCTCGAGTTCCTCCTGAGTGGGTCCATTGGGACCAAACTGAGACGGCCCGCCCCGACCGGAAGAGCGCGATGAAGAACCAACGCGGATGGCTTGAGTGTAATCACGGTCTATCGGCGCTGCCGTTGGCTTGCGATATAACTGTAATACGTGCATACATAATGTTACGTTCATGTGTATAAGTACGCGCGTAGATAAATGTCTTACTTTAATTTACTTAATTTTTCCCTAAAAACTTGATTTTTATAGATAATTTTTTTTTAAATTATAATAATTATTTTATTAGATATATTTTTCATTAATTATCTATTAATCATATATATATATTAAAATATTTATATGTTTTTTTTAAATATAATTTCAAAACTGACCGGTTGTTGATTGGCGTTCCTGTAGATTGGCGTCGGCGACGGCGTGGGCGTCACCGCGTTATCCTCGTAACTGTTATCACGGAATCCTTGGGCCGAACTTAAGCCGGGCGAGTAAAGTGGTCCTAAACTACTTGGCTTGCCGGGAAACGAAACAGCTCTGGTTTCTAAATCGTAAGAATTCTGCGCCGCGATGGCGGAACTGAGCAATCCTAGAAGCACCCAATACATCCTGCAAAAAACAGAGGAAATAAATGTAATTCAGCGCACGGAGAAAATGTCTCGCTTGTGTCTAATTATCTGATTGTAAGTAATTAAACTAATTATTAAAAGAGGTCTATGACCTTAACTTTATATTAAATTTTCTAAATTATTATTTTATATTATACATATTTTATACTACTTTTTTAGTTATGATTTTTTTTAGTGATTATATCCGTGAAATTATTACATCTTGTAGTTTCTAAAAAACGTGATGCAAAAAAACTTCCTTGTTCCCTGCGTTATAATATATATAATGTGATTATTCTGATTTGTAGCATGAAGCGACGAATTTCGTGCGCCAATTTGAATCGGAATGACAGATTAAAGGACGTCGTCCACGTTACCGCTTTCGATTTCACGGTCTTCTGATACAAATGGCTGCATTTTGAGTATATCAATGGCCAAGATCACTTTCTCTCGCCTGTACACGTGCGTGCTTGCGTACGTGCGTACGAATTTAATAGACGTCGATTTGCGAGAAAGTACGGCGGTACGTGGCTGCGATTTCTCAAATAAATGTTCTTTTGCCTTTGTAATGGCACTGCTATATGATTACAATCCAACTCGATCTCCCAGTTTAAAACTACCTGGGTCATTGTCCAAGAGAGTGCTTCCCGCCAAGTTTTTCCTTTCATATAAATCATCCCCGAGACAATCCAACAATCAAGAGCATTTCGATATCAATATAATATAAAAAGAGAAAGACATTACTGAATGATTATCCACGTCTAATATTCTCTCACGTCTAAAGTTGCTAAAAAAATTAGATAAAATCGAATATGTAAAAGGAGAGAAACATTACGAAATAATTTATCTGGAATATTTATGTCTAAACTTAATTGTTAAAAAATAAAATATAAAAAAAGTAAAAAATATCAATATAAATAAAATGCTTAAAGAATTAAAATGCGTAATAAAAAATCTAATGGCACTTTTCTTATGCAATGTCTTATATGCATACTTTCGGTTGCGACCAATTCGATTAAAATCGGTGTGACATCATAAATCTAAATGCTATAATTTTTTGCGGAAAAGGAATGTGATAATTTAGCTCTCGTAGTCGCAATTTTAGTCCCGTGTGTACATGTACGCAACGTAGAACAATTTTATCCGTCAACACACTCGCGACACTCGATCATGAGTATAATATTGGCACTTGTGAATAGGTGTGCATCGATATGCATGTACATGCAGTAATTTTCTCAAAAATGATGTTCACAGCTAATTGTTTGACAAATGTTTCTTATAATATTTCTTGGAAACCTATATTCTGAATTTCAACCATAAAAATGTAGGGCACAAAGTCCCACTCTACCCTTCAATTCGGGAATAATTTCTAAAATGCTGAAGCGACGCTTAAAGAATTTTCAGATAATAAAATCCAGGTAATGGCAATTCTCTTTACTTGTGCACGCGACTATAAATATAAACAATTACCTACTCGATTAATCCTGCATGTCTATTTTCGAATATTTTAACAGTTTCATTTTTTACTCTTTTATTTACGGTAATTTCGGGTGCCTTTTATGTATTTGACATACATTTTTTTTACCTTTCTCTTTAAACTTTTGAAAAAAAAAAACCACGAAATTCAAGAGGCTAAACTGGAATACTTGAAGACGTGAGAGAAGTGTAAAGATATAATGTATAAATAAGAAGGAAGGGAAATTTTCCAAAAATTGAAGAAGTTGACAGCTCGAGGAATTTACCGACAACAGACCAGGTATAAGAATCTAAAAACCTGTTGAACGCTAAACGTTCAATGACGCGAACAAAAATTCGCGATATCATTTATTATCGTCTCTCTCGTTTTCTTGTCACTTAGCCCGAGCGCCGAAGCAATTAGAAACTAGCTTTCCAGGTGCATGTATGCCACATGCCGCGCGTTCGAGAATTATTATGGAAAGCACTTGAGACCGTTGAGCACGTCATCGTCATGACCGAAATGGCTTTAACCGATCGTGAAACCTCCGAGTCCGAGTTTTGCACACATAGAAAGTAACACGCTTTCCTCACGCTTGCTCCTCGCAAGATCGATTCCTCGCGCTGCTCCTATTCACAAACCTCCGCACCACCGATCACGCCGGCGCGCGGCCGTCGAGCGAGTTTCCTTTCGCCTTGAAATCGCTTTCGGATGGTGTATAATTTTTTTTTGTACAAATACACACCATCCAGTTTTACATGAAATGTAAATTGAGTCCAGCCCGCGTTTTCTTATTTCAGAAAGTAATTAATTTCATGGAATTAATTAATGTGATTAGCGCAACGTCCGCACTGTGAGGAAAACAGATGAAAGAACAATTGCTAATGTTTATTTCTACTAGTGCATAGACTACTAGGATAATCCAAATTAATTTATTTTTCAAATATCCGGATATTCGAGAGAGAAAAATAATAAAGGAATAATCCAAATATTCGAAATTATCCAGATAATTCGGACAGTCCGGACATTAAACGAAAATGAAATAGCTAAAGTCACGCGCGTGTTTCTTCAACGACAAACTGAAGATTAAATTCGAAATTTATTGCAACATCCATTTCAAGAATCGCGATCTCGAAAATATACTTGGAAAATAATAAAAGTAAAATAAAAGTTGCGCTCACGTGATATATATTGTGCGGATGAAATCACGTTTCTGTGTTACCAATTGTCACGGAAACAATAATTTCACGGGGAGCTAAGTTGTAAGCGTATCGAAAGGGCAATATACTATTAGTTACATAAGAAATATAGGTCAAAGGTAAGTCACCATTTTCCACGTAATAAGACACCTTGCGTAACGCGATTTTTCTGCGGACTCGTCGTTCGCTTCGTCTGCAGATTTAAGATTAATGTCACACGATGAATAGAGGTTGCAAATCGTCATTACGTGGCTAAATCATTCCAACTAATTAGACTTGTTGATGAAACGAGCAACATTTTGATTTCTTAAATTGTATAAATTACAAGGTATCCTATTAAATATATCGAAAAGTATTAATTATATATATTTATAGAGATTTACATTATCAGTGTGATTATTATCATCTTCTCGTGACATCATCACGTTACTTCAGATTTCATAATTTAATTTTCATAGTAATTTGTAGTTTTCTGTAAATGATACAGATTATGTAACGTGAATGTTATGTGAACAAGTGAAATAATCTGAATATGTTTGTAACTTGCAGATTTTTGTCAAGTAAATATCTCTAATTTTTTAATGTACCAGATTAAAAGACATTTCCTTCTTCATGATTATTATAATAAGTATATGAATTACACTTATACACATATTAAAAGAAATGTTGCATTATTAGCACTCCTTGAGAAAAATTCGATGCTTTCGTTCAGAAAAATTTCATTACTACCGCTCGAAAATTGCGTTTCGCTTCTTAGAAGTGGCATGTACATTAATAATGTGTGTGTGTATGCGTGTGTCGTATTTAATGAAAATCCTGTACCGGTCTTTTTCCAGGCGTGTTCCCCAGATTAAAATCCGAGCAAAGTGAAAGTGAGAGGAGTTGTGTGTAAAAATGGCGTGTAACGCGTTCAACGAAGCACACGAGACATAATATTGCATCGAAGTTCAGTTCACATCTCCATAAACGACACACAATGCTCGGATTGATTACGAAACAGATATAAATTTTTTTTCTACGATTGATCAAGGTCATGGTCATCTCTAGTAGACGTGATTAAATTAAACTTTTTCTCGTTGACTACGTATATTCTCTTTAAATTAATAAACATCAACACTGAAGATGTGGAGAACACGAGAAATTGTAAGATTAATTAAAACAAAGTCCATTTTGTATGATTTTATTCCGGTCTCTTAACATCGTTCTACTATATTTTTAACAAAAAAAAAATATATAAATAAAATTATTCAAATATAAGATGTATATCAAAACTTCCGGTCTTAATTTCATTAAGAATTGCATCATTTTTTAATAACGGAATTTGATACAGTGAAACATACGCTACATTTGCGTCATTTGTAATATTTACAGCGCATTAATGCGCGTGCATTATCGTAGTTTCGTATGTATTTTTTATATTTACGTAATTTAAATATACATGTACGAAATATACAGATTTAGTTCTCCTCCGAAATCCTGCAATTGTCACGTTTTAACGACCGAGGGGGGCATTGATTCCAGCTAATCGTTTTTGCGCTTGTTCGATCGGTTTCTCCAATTTCGTCATTAGGAAAATCTCGAAAACTTTCTCCACCAAGCAGATCGCACGAATGATTATATTACTATTGATATAATCTCCGGCAATGCTGCAATGACGCGTAGTAATCTTTTTAACAAAGTCTCCGCATGACATGTGTAATAAGTATACATGTGTATCACGCGCGCGTGTACACCAGAAGGGCGTTCTCCTCGCGGCGGCAACTGCCGACTTCCCGCCTGCCGCGCAAAGAAAGCAATATATTGCATAATGGAAAAAGAGATAGTTGTCCGGTAACTATCAAAGGCGGCTGTATAGTGTAATACGCATAACTCGACCGGTTGGCTTAAGGAAATTTCAAATAGCCATGCCGCCGGGCAACATTTTTTTTGCACAATTCCTCGCTAAATGCGACCCGCCAATCAATTCGCTTCTCATCGCCATTAATCTTGTCCCTTCATCAGATAATAACGATTACATGCCGTGATGTCACTTTAAATTGATATTAACAAAATCTGTTAAATTTTTATTTTAAAAAATTAACCGATTTTATTAATACCAATTTAAAGTGACATCACGGTATGTAATTTGATAACTGATCCGATTTTTCATAAAGAAATCGTAATGATTGTAATGAAGAGACGAGATAATAGTAATTTCACCCGTCGGTAATCTAAACTCGATCTTATTAAGAATCGATTGTTTAGTTTTGAAAACATATTATAATTTAATAATTCGGAATTAATATTAATATTAATATTAATATTAATATTATTTTTTGAATTTAAAAATAAGATAGATTTGAGTACATTGACGTTTACAATGGATAAGGTAAGACTTATCATATATTGGATATCGATATTATTAACATGAACATGTAATTTCTTATCTCAGATGATATTATGTGCATTTAATTTATAATTCGATAAGCATTTGCATGTGATCTTTACATCAGCGCGAGCTATGAAAAGAAGCTTTTCTCGCTGCATTTCAATTAAGCCTTAATCTGTGCGAATGTGCGAAAGAAAAAATGGAAAATATGAGTGAATTCGAACGTGCGCATTGGCGTGTTACAGAAGTACTTTCTCCAAGGTAGCAACATTGTATCATGTCGAGAGGGACCTCAAGAACCCGCCAACCCCAAGAATTTTATAAAATTAACTCAGTCACGCACGGTGGAACAGGAATTATGACACGTGCCTAGCGAGCAACCAACGAGAGAACCGGTTGGGCGCACCGCGAAATCATTTGGTTGCGAGATAAGGAAGTCGAGCCATTTAAATCGTACTTATCTCGATAGCGCAGTCGTTAACCCTAGCATACCGATCGCATTCTTAGGCGTTAATCAAGTGTTAAATTTCATTCTTTGGAATTTTTCAAGTTTGAAAAATTTCCAAACGGAAGAACACCTCATTATTCTAAATAGTTCGAGTGTGAATTGAAAATTAGCATATAGACGGAACTTATTGATATTTTACTATCGAAATTGTATATTCTACTAAAAATTATATTCTAGTAATTTTAATATTTCAATTGAATCTTTAGAAGAAAGAGTAGATTCAAAGAATTTCATCTCTAAGAACTGAATATAAAGACAATTATATTAAATAAAAATTTAATATTATAGAATACAATATTTTACTTTTGTAAAATTATAAAAGTAGGTGGGTCGTTAAATTCCAAATACATCGCGAGTATTTTTCAAAATTAATTATTATAATTTTATTTAAAATTTAGTTATTATTTTTGTCTAGAATCTGATTAATTTCTAATAGAATAATCGAAAAGAGAATTATATTATGTCAATAATGACAGTCAATAATTTAACTTTCTTTATTTTTTTTAATATAAGGAATTATTGTGAATGAAAAAGATTCGAAAGCAAGAATTTGAATTTTTAACTAATAAATTTTTATCTCTGTGTTAAATTTTAATATTAAAACTGAATTCATATAAAGTGGTGTTCAAATTATTAAAAAACTAATTATTAATTCTTTAAATATAATAAAAGTAATTATTACAAAATAATTACCTGTAATTACAATAAATTCACTAAATATAAAAATAATTAAATATAAACAGATATAAGACATAAACTTTCTTTATATTTGTTTTATATTACGTGTTATATTTTAATATATTAATCATTAGAAAAATCTAACAGAAATGATTTTAAATAAATATAAATCTGTGTATAAATAATATATGCATCGAAAACTATCAAGTTCACTTTCATATCTTTGCAATTACAATTTACGTTAACACACGATCTGTTTCATCGGGAAAATTTACAAAAGTATTACCTTAAATATTATAACAAATTTAAAAAACTGATATTAATGGTGTAAAAGAGTATAACTATTATTATACATCAGTATTGTTGACGAAAGAATTAAGAGTCCCAATTCTTTCGAGTATCTTTGCTAAAAACAAGTAGCGATCGACACAATATATGATGATGTATGGCTAAAGTCCTTCGGTCCCCTCGAAATACATCGGCGCGTTGAAGTTTCACTGATTTAGGGCCCACTTACCTGTCACTGACGAAAATACTAGGACAGGTCGATAAGACGGGCAAAATACTGCGAGAGATCAACAACACACGCGTGCTTTATCTCGGCCAGCCGGCATGTCACTCTCTTATATAGCGTATTCCGCTGAAAGTTGCCTCCACCAGATGAAGTGGATTCGGTCCTCTTCAAGGTAGTGGGAGACTCCTCACGTCTGCATCATCGCGCTCCTTCTGCAGGATGCACCTGTTCGGAAATCCTTCGTCAAACTTGATCTTATTATAATGAGCTTATTATTATAATCGCGCCTGTTCCTCCGCTTGCCGATTAATGGCATTTGATTACGTCAGAGGTCAGCGAATTTTAATAACGGTAAAGAATTGTTGGTAAAAAAATGAGCCTTACGTGTAAAATCAAGTAAATGCATTTTATTCCTAAACTCAATAAGGGTATAAGTAATCAAGAACACGTAGTTAACTAATGCCTTAAGTTCAACTGAATAATCGATTTCAGACCTTAACAAATATTTTGTTTTAATATTAAGTTTTATAAAATATAAAACATGAATTCCAAAAAATTAGACAATAAAAAGATCTCTTGTAATTAATAAAAAATGTGAGGAAAGCTTACTCATAGATGTAGTACCACGCAAAACATTCTCTTATAAATCTTATAATCTGGAAGGCTCATTTTTAACCGGGAATGTTGGGAGTATTGAGTTATTACATGGTATTAAATCCCTAACAAAAGCTATAGTATGCTGCTGAAATAATTAAGAGAAATAAAATATATTTCTTAATCATTATTAGTTTAAAAAGAGTCGGATTACAAAAGCTTACTTAAGCGAATCTCATATTCTCCTGCATCATCGAAAATAAAGACTTTTGCAATCGTTCCTTATCTCTTACGTTGAAAATTGAAACGAAAGAAAGTAAAACCGAGGTGCACCCACGTGTGAAACTCACGATATTGAAAATTTTACAGCGCAATTTCCGAAGAAAGCATATAATTGTAGATCGCAATTGTTGTGAGGAAGTAAGATGTACTCTCCCGATACATCTCACGGTGTACAGAATCAAGATCGCATCTTGATTAAATGCGAGACGCGCGATAGAATGGGAATGCATAATTTAGCATGAAACTCCATTAATCTGATCTGTCGATCACGCCGGAAGATCAACTGGCGGATCCGTTGGCAGAAAGCGAATCACGCCCTTTCCTGTGTCTTTTCTTTTTCCTTCACTTTCCACTATTCAACTATCCAACTATAAATAAACGGATAAAAAAGCTTACTGCTTCGGAGGCATCTTTTATATTATACGCTCCATCGGAAAAACGGTTCATTAGAATATGCAATTAATACACGTAGTATAGAATCAAGGATGTCGGGTGGACATATTTTCTAAAAGCTTCGAATGCTCGAATGGATAAAAATGGACATTCTCTTTGGAAGTAGCATGCGTAGTAAAATAAAGTCGTAAAAAATAATACGGGTATAAAAAACGTACATTAAAACTCGAAAGTCAAAATATATTGTTCAAATAGAAATAAACAAATATTAAGATGTAAATAATTTTAAAATTTTTTAAACTTTTGCTTTAGTTTGTAAATTTACATTTACAGTTCACATTATCTTGACACATTTGTTTCCATTTTTAGTTATATAATTCTTTTATACATAAATTATATTGCAGTTAAAACATTAATATTCTCATTGTTTTCTTTTTGCGTTTTTTTTTTTATTTCTATGAAAAGGACGATAAAAATCGGAAAAGTCATCTTTATTAAAAACGGTGAAACTTCGAGGCAAGATTCACAATCTCTCTTTTCTTCCTATGTTTGAGAAATAATCGTCAGTGGAAGTTACTTTTTTATTTTGAAAGTCCCGTGTTTTTCGTTCTTCGAATAACTTTCTTAGAAGATAGAAATTTCCAAAAACAAGCAACGTTTCTAATTGATAAAGTTTGAATAAGAAATTTGACGATTTAATTAAAAGATAATGATTCACCTACTTCTTCCTCTTTCGTAATTATATAGGTATTCAGTTTATAACAATATCTCATTTTTATAAACAAAACATATTTATAATATTTATCTAATATTACACACATTATATTTATTTTTCTGTCT
The DNA here is from genome assembly GCA_030770225.1 of Temnothorax unifasciatus. Lineage (NCBI taxonomy): Eukaryota > Metazoa > Arthropoda > Insecta > Hymenoptera > Formicidae > Temnothorax > Temnothorax unifasciatus. The sequence goes on from JASTWK010000556.1 coordinate 104,908, forward strand.
TTTATCGCAATGTTTCGCTTGCAAATGTGACTAATTGCTTGACTAGATGACGCCGGGTGACTCAATCTGTCTCACAGATGAGAAATATCTCCGGAAGTGCATAAAATGCGAAAATAAATTTGTTACTAAATAGGGTTCACTAAACTCTCTCTTTCTCTTGCCAAGTAACAGCCGCATTTGAAGCAAATTCCAGCGAAATCATAAATCAATAGGCAAGTCGACTACTATTAACAATTAATGAGAATTGAGGACAATCTGATATCAAAATACACGTAATGTATTAGCTATTTATATATACTTAGCGCTTAGATTACATTCTTATTCTCATTATATTCTTGTTCCTTTTTTGCAAAGAAAATATTAAAAATCTGAACAAGAATATTTTCAAGTTTCCTAATAGCACAAGTCATTGGTAAGACATTGGTTAAACATTGGATATGTTGGGGAGTACAATGTCCGATAAAGCCAATGTTAGCTACAAATTAAATGCAAATGCATTGCACATCGTAATACTAAATACCAATGTCAGGCGAAAACTGTCATATTATAGTTTTTGCCGAGATGTATATACTCGATTATATGATCATCAGAGACTATATTTTACGCAATAAATTTAATATAACGATTAAAATCTTATGTCAAGAATATTAATACTTTTGTGACTTTAAGGATCGGCAGAAAAGAATATTGTATAGTCTACAATATTTTAAGAAAACAGTAGATATTGAAAAGATTTTTACTTATAGTTTTTGCAAAGAAATTGTCCCACAAAATTGTATGCATCAAATAATAATGATATTCTACTTTTTACTTAAAATTTTATAACAATTGACCCAATATTATCTTTTTAGCACAGAGATATTGGTGAATAAGTAAAAAAATAATTTCTACTAATATTCTATTAATATTACATTGATCCAATATTGAAATTCAATATTAACTATAAAATGTAAGGTATCTACTTTACAAGTGCCAACTAATGTTGCGGAACCAATTTGTAACCAATATTGTTCCAATAACCGCTACTAGGATTAGTATGAGCTGAGAAACACAAGTGAGAAATATTCACAGTGTATAATTATTCATAAATATAATATTCACTGTATATGATTGTTCATAGTATTGACTATGAAATTTTTAGATTCTTCTCAACCAAATACATTGGCCATTAATAATAACCATTAATAAAGACTAAATACAATACAAAAATCCCACTTTAATCATCATTCTTCAACAATTGTTTAAAACTCATTGCAATCTTTACAAGTGATCGTATATATAACACTTTGACGCACTTTGTAGGTATCTTCTAGTCTAATAAATTATCTAAATTGATTCAGATATGTCACGTTCTATTATAAGATTTGCATTTTTAAATGCAGATTTTAATATTCAAATACATATTATGAGATGTTCTCATATGTATATTGACAAACTTTGAATACATAAATATTGTTTAGTTACTCTATATAGTATAATTGTTAAAAGTCACAAGAGTCATCAGAGTAGGATTCATATTGGATTATATAAAGAATCTCATTCACCTAATTAATCGTCAATGTACAGCCGAGGAAACCTAAGTAAAGGTCGAAAGTATTACTGTAACTATAGACTGCGAATATTGCACCGTACATTTACACTTACCGGCATTTGTACTGACCAGTGACCTGAATATCCTTATTTGGACCTTTTCGCAAACAAACCATTCTTTATTGATAGAAATATATTCAACAAGAAAAGGAACTCTCTAAAGAGTTCCTTCTCTCTGAACCAGTGACTATTCACTTATTCAGCAGTACTATAATATTCACTGATACAGATTTAGAGAGAAGATATGATTAGCAGCGCCAATTAGTTTAGCAACCAACATTACACTCTATTTATAACTCGGAATATATGAAATTGAAATCTTTCAAAGAATTTTGAAAAAACTAAAATCTTTTAAATCTTTTTACAACATTTTCTTTTCCAAAATTTAAATTCTAAAAAGTATTTTACCTTTAATCTCCCATAATCTTAAAAGGTATCGATATCTTGGTATTTTTTCCTATTGATTGAAACATCGTGTTCTGTAAGTGTAAAATCTTCTTATTAATCCTAGAATCGCACCGAGGACATTTTATTTTTCTGCAAAAAATAAAATAACCAGATTTTCGCGTTTGTTATGTAAAATAAATCTTTTTTCTTCTTTACTGCCACGTAAAACTTGTCACTTAAAATCGACACACCTTCGTTCAAGCGTTACGTCCTGATTAAAATTTCATACATCGGTTGGGCGACGTAACTTTCTCACCGCCCCGCCCGACAGGTTTTACTTCCGCCTTTGTAAAATACTGTAACATAATATCTTTGTTCCGCTTGTACAGATTTATTCCTCGGATTTGCTGTAAATGGATTAAAAATTTCATTAATACGGTGGTTTGGGAGGAGGGGATAGTCGGGCGGCAATTATATAAAAATATACACAAAAATCTCGTATTTGAAAGAAATCAGAAATTATTAATATTACAATTTCTCATGAGAATTATATTTAATAACGTTATATTTTTTTCAATAATCCTTAATTTGTAAAATAAAGAAAAATATTTAAAAAATTCAGAATAATGGTTTTTGATACTTAAAGAAGCAAGTATATAAAAAAATGCAAAGTTTTAAAAAATATTTCAATATTTTGAAAATAAACACAGATATACGCTAAGCAAAGATTTATAGAAGATTTTAGGTTTATAGAAAGTCTTGTAAAGTTCGTATGAATAATGATAATAATGGTACCTGATTTAATTTGCATGCACTTATTAATATATCATCACATTATTATCACATTATTATATAATACCTACAGCACAAACGGGAATCAACTGTTTACTGAGATAACTCGTTATTATCTGCACAGGCGCTACGATTTTATTATACATATTGGCAATTCGTCACTGTCGGTGAAAAGAACGACCTTCGGCTGACGAAAGAAAGTCCGATCCGCTTCCATAAAATTTCAATAAATCGGCCGCCAAACAGTGCGTTGAATTCAACGGGAAAATGAGATCGAAAGTCTCGTGGTTCTCCACCCACGGAGAAACTCACCACTGACACGCTTAGTTTAATTTACTTCGATGGTATCGACAATGGATGCCAATTATCCTGGAAGGAAAGTCATAACACTTTGTTTTTCCCCTTTCTTCTGACGGTCGCAAACATTGGAAATATAGATGAATTAACTTGGCACGATTTAAACCATTGGTCCATTAATGATAAATTTTGTCTTTATATATTGCCTTTAATACTTGAATTTTTTCTAGTTTTTTTTATCTTTAAAGTTTATAAACCGTCTATATAAAGCATAGAGCATTTACAATGTTATCAAAATGCTAGAAAATATTAATACAGATATTATTAAAAAATTACTAATATAAAATATATTATTAATTAAAAGTAATAATTTTATTTTACTTCATCTAAAGTATATTACACAATGTTATATAATAATATTATAGTACATGTTACTCATATTCTCCTCATATAGTTGACAAAATAATTTCCTATTTTTATAATTCGCTTGAATATCTTAGACTTGAACAAGAAGCATTAATAATACCTTTTATATAAACTACATAAATTAAGTTTAGACAATTCGGCAAAATGATCTATGAGGGAATGATGGTCAATAAAATCGAAATATCCGACATTATCATTCCGTTCAAAGACTGATTCCAATAGAGAAGTGGACATTCGGTGTTGCACGTTGCAGACGCGTAAAAGAAACACTTTCACCGAGCATTTGGGCCTGATGGAGAAAGTTTCTTCAATCTCCGTTACGTCTTTGTTAATCAGAAATTCGATTGAAAACCTAAGCTGGAATTAAAATTTTGAATCTGATCTTCAAGGTCAAACCAATAGCGCTGTCTTAAAAGGAGGACAGTTTTAAAAGAGGACAATTTAGAACAGCAAAGAGATAAATTAGACAATTGTCTGTGGAATCCTGAAATTGAGGGAAGCGGGATTGTAAACCAGCCCCCTACGATGAAAAATGGGTTTCCAAGTAAATTAGCTTCTCTTGCTCGCACTATTCTTCTATAGAAAAAAAATATAAAAAAAATCAAAGTTATGCTCCCAATAAGATTGTTTTATTTATAAATTTTTATTAGGTAATTAAAATAGTTGCCTATGTCAATAAATTTTTAGCGAATAAGTTCTTTCTAGGAAGTCAGAAGTATTCATTACGCAACCTCCATAGAGGAGGAGGTTTAAATATCAGAAAGCTTTTGATTAAAAAAGACTACCATGGTTTTTAATCCGTCGTGAATTTTCTGTGGATCCTAGAGCAAATACCCAAGGCGGGGGGACTTGAAGAGAACCGTTATGAAGACGAAGGGTCCGTAGTAATTAAATCCCTCTTCTCTAAATCGCTGAGAAGAAATAGAAGAGGACATCGTCTGAAACAAAAACAGAGAAAGGGGCATTAAAATGTAGAATCGGAATCATGGTAGGATCGATTGGGTTTAGATCAATTCGGGAACGACATGTTAACTTGAATCAAGGCCAAGGTAAACCGAGAAGACACACCGGTAGTCTGGAGTCAACTTGTCAACGTAATCCTGCTCCCTCTCTTCAAGTTCGTTATTCGACAAACAGTGTAATGAAGAAAGTTATTTAAACTTCCTTCATTACTGTTTGTCGAATAACGAACTTGAAGAGAGGGAGCAGGATTACATTTCACTCCTGTATCCAGTATGTTCCTATACAAATCAAAATGAAATAATTGATTTTAAGATCTCGATCGATTACCAAACTATCTTATCCTTAATCTTCCTTCCGTTAGAACAGAAACTATTAGTTACAATTATTGCATGGTGTTGCACTATTCGTGGCAAAAAGATTACGAGAAAAAATATAAAAGTGCATATAGAGAAATTATCATTATAGAAACATAAATAGAACGATATAATGCATCATATTAACTCACGTACGGTTTTAAATAAACAAAGAAAAAGATTTTTGAGCTTACATCAGTAATAATCACGTAACAATCAGTCGGTGTATGGCAACTATTTATGCAACAGAATTCGATCTCGATTCGCGAACCAGCTGGAAAATGCGGAAACCTGGCGTAGCACGCGACGAAAATTTTTCGTTTCCCGATATAAACCGATTTACATATATAAAATGTATTGCGTAAACGACGCATGTCATTAAAATGAAATAGTGTTCAAGCTCGAATATCAGAGAACATGTATGTGAGGTGTGGTCTTTCAGCAATACTTACTCTCTATTCAATAGTCTTGAAAATGTCACATAGTTGATTATTACATTTCCTGTGCTTGTTATCGTAGAAAAATGAAATCAATTTTATGTTACGTTATACGTACTTCTGTATATCGTACGAAGATAATAAAGCATAAATCCTAAATTCAATATTTTCGTAATTTATTCTTATAGATATAATTAATAATTACACAATAATTAATTGCAAGCTCTAAAAAATACTATATAAATTTTATATTAATTTTATTTCCACACATACATTTCTCTCTATCAATTTATATATCTATCTCTATATCTCTAGGTCTCCATTTCCTCCTTCTGATTTATAAGCGATATAATGGAATTTGCCATTCATGCGACAAAATAGTGATACACATACAAGTTGGAACGTTCCCCACTTATAATTAGTCTTCAATTATCATTGAATAATATCAATGTGAAATCGAGCACTTTCGCCGGCGAAGGTTTTGCTATATTTCGCCCGACCGCGGGTGCTTGGACGTAAGTAGGAATAGACGGAGCAAATGCCTACGAATCTCCCAATGAGACGAAGATTAATGTCAGCGAGTGATGGGACTGTGACAGAACAGCGCAGAAAAAAAAAGATTCTATTTTAACAACTTTCTCTGAAATTAGTCAATGCAAATTACATTACTATAATTACACTAATAAAAAATTAATGATTTATTTAATTTTAAACTTAATTTTTGTCCTCTTTATTAATGTATGTTTTAAATGTTTATTGTGTGATCGTTGAGAAAATGATCCACTATGCGACAATATACTTTTGCAGATTATTGCATTGGAAATATTTACTGTGCAATAATTGTGACGTAGATCCACTCTTGACTCTTCCTCTTTTTAATATTATCCGCAATCAGTGGATAAATATTAGGTATTGCGTTCAACGAGAACAAGGGGCAAACTGATTTTTCAAGGATATCGATCTTCAATGCAACATACATTTACGTTTTCTTGACCTTTAGGAAACCAGCTGTGTTCGAAAAGTATTTCGCATTTGCCTCGTTGACCTTTTTCTCTGCAGCTTGTGGGTTGACGATTTCAAGACCCTGCAAATACAGACAAAGCAAAAAATTATTTTTTATGCAATTAAATTTACCAGTTGTAAAGCGTCAAAAGCATATAAAAAAGTGTAAACATACTTGTAAAGGAGTAAAAGCCACGCTGGAAGCAGTACCGGAGACTTGTTTTTTGACAGTGGTGCTGCCTCCCCATTGCTGTTGCTTCTGCAGATTCTTCTGCAATGCCTTGGATATCCTGACTTTCGTCTTCTCGTCAATTTGCGGCAACCTAATTCGACCAGTGCCAGCCTTACCAATAGTCCCTCGCGAGTAGCCAAGATCTTCTTGATAGGCATCACTCTCAATCTGCAATCGCAATAATAATAATAATATATTCTCTAATTAGTCCCAGATCATTATAAATTCCAGAACATTCATTATTACTTACGTCTGCGAAGTTCATCCTATTTGCGTGCTTTCTGAACTCCGTGATCGCGTAGCGTTCCTTCATCTTGCGAACGCGTTTACCGCCGCGCTTCTTTCGACCGGGATCGATCGGTTTTGGAAGCGGTTTCACAAACTTCACGGGTGGCGGCTCTTGCAGCTTATCCAACTTCTTCTCGATCTCTTCGCGCAGCATTTGGCCAATGTGACCGTCCGTGCTCTCGTGGCAGGCGTCTACTCTAGCTGCCAGCATGCTCTTCGACGACACCAGCCTTGCCGCTTTCCTCCGTAGATCCTGTAACGTTACATACGTTAGAGTCATTGTTGTAATGTTTCGCTACTTCTTATAATTTTTATTGTACAAAGCATGCAAGAAGAACGAACTTACAGGAGGAGTTTCCTGTACGATTTCGGAATAATATATGAATCCCGTATGAGGCAAGGTGGTAACTTGCGAAAATCCAGAGAGCGTGGTTTTCTGAGATCCAAGGACTAGCAAATTGCAAGCTGGCATCTTTGAAAGTTTCGTCAGACCGCCCGCGACACCCATAATCTTGGCAGCTGTCGATGCACCGACAATTATCGATAGGTTTGGCGCGATAAATGCCATTCTGCTCTCTACATATTCAAATATCTTCAATTTACAGTTATTCAATTCCACTGCCATATCACAAGCTTCACAAATAGCTTCTCTCTCCTCTTCCGTCAACAGCTGACCCTGAGTGGTCGACGCTGTCACAGAAACAACCATAATTGTCGCTTGAGTGAGAAACTGCTGTAAAATCTCATTATTTTTGGCTCTGTCCAAGTCATTTCCCAATTCCCTGACCGTCATTACGTATTCCAATGGGCCTACAACCAAGGATTCCAATTCTGGGAATCTTTTCGAATATTTGTCTCTGGTAAACCTATGTATAGTAGCTATTTCATTGTCAATTTTAACTGCCATATCATTAGCTTCAACTATCAACTGATATTCCGGATCGGATTCTACAGGTCCTATGATATCGGTCGACTTCCTGGGTACTTTGCTGTGCCTCTCAATTTGTGACATAACTTGCTGCAGCTGTTCCGAATCTCGTAACTTGGCTAACTCTCGAATCGAGGACACCTTTATCTCTGCACAAAGAAAAGGCAAATTTAATTTTGTGTAACGTATTAGATAATCATGAAATGTAAAACATGTAAATTGCGCTGTGTAAAACGGAACATTGTATGTACAAAAAAATAAATTGCCATACACTGTAAAATAAGCTAACCTTCTTCTATGACCTTCGAAACCGAAGCCGGGATAAACGTCGGCTCCGGCTCCTCCATAAAAACATCCGCGTCGTCATTTTCCTCGAGATCGGCAAGAAGTTCGTCGGCCAAAGACATTTTTCCTCGTTACAAATTATTTGTTTGTCGCATAATAGAGTTACTAATGTTTACAGATGTGACGTAACGTTGAGCAAGCTCCAAGCTCACTGCTCACGCTCACGGTACCCTCGGCGGCATTGCGGCAAACGCGAAAATTCAAACAGCCACGTGGTCAACGTGGTCAGTCGGAAAATGGAGAAAATCCAGAAAATCCCCGAACATAAAAGACAATTTTCCGAATAGTTTTTTTCTCCCAACACACTGTTTTAATTTCACATTAGAGGGAAAAGGTGAAACTATATATTGAAACACTGATGGAATATGGGGATTGGAAACGAAACAGACTGGAAGGATTCGGAAGTCAACGACGAAAAAAAACAAGGCGATAAAGGCGCCTTTACATTAAGGCTATATCCACACAAACTTGCGTAAGGTCTTGTGTACACGATACCAGAAATCGGTGAATTCCGGTGTAAGCCAATCAACTTGCAGCTCTTACAGAAAAGCAGCAGTTTCATTGGCTTAAACCGAAACTCGGACCGATTTCTAGTATCATGTATGTACACAAGGCTTAAGAGAATTGATTGGTCCATATGCATGTGCATAAGGAAATAGACCAATCCGTTTTTTTATGCATATGGTTATGCACCCATGCAAGTTTGTCTGGATTGACCTTAAAGGGCGTCACACACAAAATGCATAACGTCGCATAAGCATAGCATAAGACCGCTGGACCAATGAGCATCTTACGTAAATTAATATGGCGACATTATGTTGGATGCTCATTGGTCCAGCGGTCTTATGCTATGCTTATGCGACGTTATGCATTTTGTGTATTATAGCCTTAAAGCGGGGAGCACACATTTCTGCACAATGCGTAAGCATAAGAAAATTGATTGGTTCATACACATGTGCATAAGGAAATAGACCAATCAATTTTCTTATGCTTACGCATTATGCGTTGTGCAGAAGTGTGTGTTCCCCGCTTAAAAATAAAATAATTTTCTCATACTGCGATTCCATGAAGGAAAAAAAAAACAAATTGCACATGATTGAGCTGCATTTAATTACGAAACAAGTTTTTAAAAAATGTTCAATACATAATCGTCATAAAAATTCTATAAAAAAATCAATGGTCTAGGCATATATAATTAAGTAAAATTTTTAATTTTTTTTCTTGCAATTCTGTAAAGCGAATTCAAAGATTTCTTAAAATAAAAATATGTCGATATAACTACTGCCATTATAGCGGATCCCCCTAACACAGGGGGGAGACGTGTTGCACAGTTTTTCCAACTTCTAACGCTTTCCGTGCCATGGCGATCGCACCGTCCTTGGTTTTGTGAACCCCTCTGCACCGTGTAGAAAACGCTAATAAAGCGCCTTCAATTCCACAAGCTTCCTCAAGAGCATTATTCTCCAAACCGCCCCACGCTTCCGGGAGTAACATTCTGTACGTGTGACTTCTCAACGACGCTTCCAGTATACACGCAATCTTCCAAGAATATCGGTCTCTAGACCCAATAGGCCCCAAAATAATGTATTTTATTGGTGGTGACACGTTCATATCCTTTTCCATATAAAATAGTAAATCCTCATACGGTAAATCTTCACTGGCCGACAATACTATTATTTCTCCGCTCGAATTGACCTTACAAAAGAATATTTTACATTAAGCGATAATCGAAAATATATCCAAAGCGAAAAGACAAATAGAGGAAGTATTTTCCTTACTTCAAATCGACTCTCTATACTTCTTCGCATGATAAGTATTAATGGTAAGTGAACGTTTTTCACGTCTTGTACAATTTCTACAAATACCTTCCGAACCAAAGGAACAGCTTTCACAAACCATTCTTCTTCTTCTTTGTCCTGACAAGACAATATCATTTTTATCATGCGCGCCTCAAAAACATTAATGCTGGTCTACAACCTTGCTTTAAAGGATATTTAAGTTCTAAGCCGTAAGAAATTGACCAATCACAGTCGAGTATTCTCCTCACATTCCGTTGTAATTGGTCAATTTCTTACGGCTTAGAGCTTAAATACCTTTTAAAGCAAGGTTGTAGACCAGCACTTACATTTTTGATCCCTGAAACAAATGTAAGTAAAATAATTTTAGTAAAGCATTAATAAAGTGCTGGTCTATAACCTTGCTTTAAATCGACGCAACAGTATCGAGTATTCTCCTCACATTCCACTGTGATTGGTCAATTTCTTACGGCTTAGAGCTTAAATACCCTTTAAAGCAAGGTTGTAGACCAGCACTTATACTTCGCAGTATATATGCAACATCCCCAGCGAGAAATGACCCATCCAAACGACGTCTAATTTACGTCTTTCGACGTCAACTAGACGTTGATTTGATGGGTCATTTCTCACTGGGTCATAAGCAATGGCTCTGTATCGTACTCGTGCGCAGTTTCTATTTTCATAAAATCGATTTTTATGATTAATTTGTCATTAACGAATTTATATATTTCATTAATTAAAGTGTCCTGTGTTTTTATGTCCGGAAGTACATTCCTCAATATCTCGTGACCAAAATCGTGATAGATCACTCCCGCACTGTTTAGTGTTATCTCTCGCCTTGGTTTTTTTCGTGCTCGGCGATAGTAATTCGCTATAATTAAAAAGAATAACGGTGTAGCAAAAACAGAGATTTTTCTTTATGATGGCGCATATAATTAAATAGTACAAATATATTTTACCTCATACTCATGGCCATCATGTTATGACCTTCTCTGCTAACATAACTATCACCCACAATTGTATAACCAAATAATTCATCTCGTATTAATCTGAAAATTTAATTGTATATCTATAAATTCTGCAACCGAATATTTCCTATTCTATTCTGATATAATAATTCATGTCAAGTTCCTTTCTCGATATCAATTAAGATGTTAAAATTCTTAACTCTTAGATGAGAATAATTACCTCTGCCTTATAGATGCATTTTTATATTCTGTCTACTTATTTATACAAATTCTGCACCGTACATTTGAGGACCTTTATCTCTAGCATCGATTTCCTTTATTAGTCTTATATAAACGATCTCGAAAATTTCGTCAATAATGCAGGCTTCGGTTATGTCCGAAAGTATATTTTTCAATATGGCACGACCGTAATGGCAGTAGATCACTCCCGCAGCGCTCAGGTCCAATATTAAATCTTTTTTCAATTCTTGTTTTACAATGGCATTTGCCGATATTAGGAAATCTCTGACACCAAAAAAAAAAAATGAATAACGCCACGATGTGGCAAAAACAGAGAGATTTTCTTTAATGGTGTATATAATTAAATAGTACATTATTTTACCTCATGCGATGATCGTACCGATGTCTAGAATGATCATAGACACCGCCAACATCCACTATGATATCACAGACATTTAAGACATTTTGATCTTGAGACCTAAAAATTTGATGCGATAACCATTCTGCAATATTGAGTTGCTATTCATATTTTTTTCGATAATAATAATGGCAATCGCCTTTCTCGATTTTACCGTTAAATATGTTAACACTTTCGGCTTTCAGTTAAGGATGCTTAACCTCACTATAGATGCATCCTTGTACTGAGGTAGCAGTTTTAAAAGTGCGCAGGCAAGGACCTGAGAACAACGAAAATTTTTGTCGTGCGTGCCGATCCTCGTGCCGGTCGACTTTCCCGACATCGTTCTAAGAGCTCCGTCGAATAAGCACGTACATTTCTCACAAGTGAGAAGATTGGAGAATCCGCCGAAAAGCGCGCTTCTCGATATAATCTGACTGAAAACTGTGATCATCATATTAAATTACGAGATTTAATGCTATATTAAGTAAATA